>WAAB01025372.1:227133-262222 GCA_013389865.1 Piaya cayana
CTGAGAGAGCTGGGGTTGTTTAGCCTGGAGAAGAGGAGGCTGAGAGGAGACCTCATTGCTCTCTATAACTACCTGAAAGGAGGTTGTAGAGAGGAGGGAGCTGGCCTCTTCTCCCAAGTGACAGGGGACAGGACAAGAGGGAATGGCCTCAAGCTCCACCAGGGGAGGTTCAGACTTGACATCAGGAAAACAATTTTCATGGAAAGGGTCATTGGGCACTGGAATAGGCTGCCCAGGGAGGTGGTTGAGTCATCATTCCTGGAAGCATTTAAAAGACGAGTGAATAGGCTGCTGAGGGTCATGGTTTAGTGATTGATAGGAAGGGTTGGACTCAATGATTCAGTTGGTCCTTTCCATCCTAGTAATTCTATGATTCTATGATTCTACTCCTACTTCCAAAAGATTCACAGTGTCTTATACATTAAACCTATCATAAAAAAGCACAAATATAATGACCAAAAGTGATATGTCCTCTCCCAGTCTTTGTTGATGCAATTTCCTCTAGAGGAAATTAATCCCTTTTCCCATTCCTAATGATCATGCCCAGAAGACACTTGCCTGCATACTAGGATGTTTCTGTAATGAGTAGCTGAATCACAGAAAAGCTTATATTCAAGTGCTATAAAGATTAATCAACTTCCATTACTGATGTTTTCATTCTTGGGCAGAGAGCTGACTAAAATAAGGCTCTGCTGGAGCTTGAACTGAAACATGTTTTAAGGCTTCTTTAATCTTTTCAAGCTTGAAAGTCTTGGCAAAAGCAGAGAACAACTGAGATAAAATGCAATGAGCTAGCTCACAAATGAACTGGAACAAAGTGAAGGGGATGAGCGTGACCTGAAAGATGAGGATGTCTCCAGATAGATTGCCTGTTTCATTTGTGATCTGTGGTCCATTCATACAGATATTTAAGAGAGAAGGATTGAATCACAAGGTAAAAGACCCAAGAGGATGATAAACAGGCTCACTCTTCCACATGCCTATTCATGAAGATGTTTCTAGCCTAGTGTTTGATTCTGAGGATGTGTATAATAATGCAATATAATCGAGCTGACTGAAAATGTGTTAAAGGTCAAAAAAATCCCTGCCTGCCAGCATACTGGTGATGGTAGACAACAGATGAACATCAAAGTACAGTATTGGTTATTCACCTGTGGCCTCATTCAAAGCAAGAAGGAAATGTCTGTGGCTTTTGAGGCAGATGTGATGTAGAGTTCCAGTCCTCCTCACAAAATCCTCTGACCAATGTGGGTCAATAAGTCATTGTCGAGAATATTCAACCGCTATGGTTTCTGAATAAAGTAGGGAAACTCCATATAATTACACTGTAAAAGTCAGTGATAGGATAGACAACTAACTCTTGGGATGGCAGTGGGGAAAAGATACGATTTTTGCACAATTTCAAACTTTTTTTAGATTAATTACTCATGAAAACAATGCAGATGGTACTTTATAGAAGTGCAGAAGCTTTTGCTAGTTTTTAATTAAAATAAAAGCTTAGGGGGTATGCTTTCTGTAAGAATTCTATATTTTAAAGAGTATTATTGGACATTAAAAATAATACAGCCCTTGATTTCCAACACAACCCAAGCTTAGAGAGATCCTTTTCTTTTTTTTTTTTTTTTTGCTTTGTTTTTTTGTTGTTGCAGTGGTGGTTGTTGTGTTAGTTTTGTTTTTGGTTTTTGTTTTTATTCCTTTTTCTTCCTCCTCCCCCACCCCCAAGAGAACATTGTTTTATAATGAAAAGCTTAGGGCTATCATGCATCATAAGATATCAGCAGTTCAGGCTAAAAGACAAGTTACCAGCTCCCATACCATTTACTAGGAGACTTTACAATGTCAACATAGGAATGAATTACTGAGAAAAGCTGCTCTTTTGAGATATGTTTTTCAGATGTGTTTTTTCCACTGTGTTCTTTCTCCCCAAAGTAAGACCCACCAGAGGTGTTTTCAGCCAGGGTACCACATTTTAAACAAAATGCAGTTTTTATTACACTGATTTCTTCTGCCAGCTCTACAGTTCAGAGCAGCTTCTTTGGAGAGGGGTGTCTGGGTAAGAAACTTCCCTGAAATTCACCTTCAGTGCTGGCTCAAATACTTATTTTTTTGTGGTTTATTACATTTCTTCCTCAAACAAGAAGAAAGAGAAATTCTGCTCAGCACAAAGCCTCTGATTCCTTCCTCCCTCTCTGAACTTCAGCTGAGGACTGGAGTAAGATCCAGTAGTAGGACTGTGCAGATTTTCAGCCCCATCTTTCCGTAAAATCATAGAATCACCAAGTTGGAAAAGACCCACCAGATCATCAAGTCCAACCATTCCCATCAATCACTAAACCATGCCCCTCAGCACCTCATCCACCTGTCCCTTAAACACCGCCAGGGAAGGTGACTCAACCACCTCCCTGGGCAGCCTCTGCCAGTGCCCAGTGACCCTTTCCATGTAAAAGTTTTTCCTAACGTTCAGCTTAAACCTCCCCTGGCGAAGCTTGAGGCCATTCCCTCTTGTCCTGTCCCCTGTCACTTGGGAGAAGAGGACGTGTGTCTCCCATCCAGGGTGTGGTGAGCTAGTCAGAAGGGGCAATAGCAGTGGCTAGTCACATCTTTCTTCAATGCATTCTCAGAGCAGAAACAGCAGACCCTGGGAATGGGAAACGTTATCTCCACATCCAAAAAATCCTCTTGGCATGTTACAGGGAAGAGCTGCAGTTGTGACTGTCTATACAATAGTAGGACCAGCAGTCACCTTGGTGGAAGAGGACTGGAGAGGGGCCAGGAGTGGACTGATGAGCAGGATGACTAGACAGCTTGTAAAATTAGTGCTCAGTAAAATTTTGAATGCTTGTGTCTCGGCTGACCATACTGACAACAAACTAGACGGCTGGAAGATAGGGTTAACCCCAGCCAGCAACCAAGCACCACAGAGCTTCTTGCTCATCACCTCCCTGGCATCCAGTGGGATGGGTGAGAGAACTGGAAGAGTAAAAGTGAGTTGGGTTGAGCTAAGAACAATTCAGTAATTGAAATAAAGTGCAATAATAATTACAACAACAACAATAATTATGTAATGAAAAGGAAAGTAACAAAAAGAGACAAGTAAAACGCAAGGAAGAGAAGTGTTGCAAATGGAAAACAATTGCTCACCACCAACTGATGGATTCCCAGCCTGTTCCCAAGCAGTGGCTCCCATTCCCCCAACCAAGTCCCTCCAGTTTATATATTGAGCATGACATCATATGGTCTGAAATATTCCCGTGGCCAATTTGATCAGCTGTACTGTCTGTGCTCCCTCCTACCTTGTGCACCTCCAGCCTTCTTGCTGGCAGGGCATGGGAAACTGAAAAGTCCTTGACTTAGTATAAGCACTGCTTAGCAACAACTAAAACAGTCTGTTATTTACATTCTTCTCATACTTCATCCAAAATACAGCACTGTACCATCTATTAGAAAGAAAATCAACTATCCTAGCAGAAACCAGGTCAGGTTGTTATAACTCACAACTACAAACAAAATGTTAAGTAATGCAAAGGCTTTAGTAATGTAATAAAAAAGGAATTTGTGAAACAGGAATTAACAAGTGTCTGAAATGTGAACACCAGAGGCAGGGAGGTAAATAAATGAAACTAAGGGGTTTTTAAAGCCCCAGAGAGAAGACACCACAGCACAGCCAGAAAACAGTATGACTGATAGAAGCGGCTAACAATTTTAATGAAGAAAAAGTGAGCCTTATCAAGCCTAACAGTGTATTCTATGAAAACAGGTGCATCCCAGTGTATGGTTTCCAATACTAGAGAAGTTAGACAGAACAGATTCTGTAATGACTGCATAAAGAGGGCAGAAGAAACATTCAGCACTGTATTTCTTATCCTTCTGCCTGATGTTTAAATATCTGTCAGGAGGTGTGGGAAGCTTGGGACTAAGTGGGCTTCTCGCTGTGGTTTGAACAGAGACAAGTGGCACAGCACCTGCTCACCCAGGTCACAAACCCTTTCCATGGGATCAGAGCCACAAGAAGAGCTCAGGCAAGCTGGATCTATGTCTGACAAGAGTGACCAAAGAGACAGGGAGCTGGGATCTTCCAGAAGGACAGGAGGACAGGATGTCTGAACCAAGGACTCCAAATGCGTGTTCATGGCTTTTGTTCTGGATCTGGGACTTCTGCTGGATGAGCTGGTGGAGGAACGTGAGAAACCTTAGTTAGAGGCAGACTTTGGTTATCAGACTGAGTTTAACACCTGGAGAGGAGTTTGTGGGTTTGTACTTCAGGGGAGGCTGATCCTTCAAAACAGCCTCTCTGTCTGGATTTCTCCCATTTTGTCTTCGCTGTCTTTTGACCAAGTATAATAGCCTCCTATCTTCTCATTAACCTGTTCCTCCACTGGGCCTATTAGACTGGCAAACAAAAAAAGTAATGGACAAGGGTTTATAAACATATTCTTGAATAGTTTTGTGGTATGAGCTAGTTTACTGACATCTTGGGTTCAGACTTGCTTTGAGCTGCTCACTGCATCAGGATGCTGTTGGAGGCCAAGGATGGGAATAGGTAGGATACCCTGAGAGGGGTACAGAAAGGGTCATAGTAATGATGGCTGCAGACTGAGGGAGTGCCTCTTCAAGGGTACAGAACTGTGCGTAGATGATGTGGCAGGTGTCTGAGAGCAACTGAGACAGGACTGAGGCATGGAGAGAAGAATTCATGCTGCAGATGCATTGGGGGAGTCTGAAACATGAGCCTGGTGCCAGCTGGTCTTTAATTGTGTCCTTTTATGTATGAAGAAAAGAACTGGGCATGTCAGCCCACAGGGTGAGGCTGATTGTGGCTCTTGTTTTGAAAAGCGAAGCTCAGCCCCAAGGATGCCCCTGTTCACTCTCAGAGGCAGAGCTGGAGGCTTGTTTTTTTCAGGTTCAATTTCTCTTTTTTATCCTCCTTGTGCCCTGCAGGTATTAGACAACCAGGATTTTGCATTTGTACCAGTTCCTTGTCCTCATGCATTATCATCTCAGCTAGGTTGCTAATTATTCTCTAAAGAGAGCACAGTTTCCCTTTAGCAACCTGCATAATATTTCAGTCTAACAGTGCAGCATTGCCTTTATGTTAGCGGAACAGGGAAATCATCTGGTTAAGTAAATGAATGGCCACAGCTCTGGTCATTGTCCTTGGTTACCATCTGGAACATGGATCATTTTTCTGGAAGTGGGAATTTGGAGTTTAGGGATGGCCGGCAGTTTCAGCGGGAGACTGTGTAGGAAAGGATATTTGCAGGGTAGGAACTGTACATGGTCAATGTTTTGGGTCTGGTGGAGTCTCTGACCACTTGTCTATACCAGTCAGCTCCAGTGGAGCACCAGTTTTTTACCACAAGATGAACAAAAATGAATATAAATTGCATCGTCTGCCATCAAATTGCCAATCCACTTACAGTGTAATAGTCAGGACAAAAGGCACAAACCTATAACCTCTCAAATGTTTTTACACAAAAAGCATTCAGGATTATTCCCCCAGTAAAAGCCCCTGTTTTGACCTGCATTAAAATTTGGTTTATTTTATAAGAAACTAAAGATTACAATGACCTTGAAGTTGTATTTGTGGGTTTTGTAGTGGTTAGGTAGTTCTCAGAAGAGGATACTGGAAAGTAAGAGACTTGCTGATGTCACTTTTAATTCTCCACCAGCACCCCCTACAAAAAAAAAAAAAAAAAAAAAAAAAAAAAAAAAAAAAAAAAAAAAAAAAAAAAAAAAAAAAAAGAACCCGAGAGAGATGTTGGTGGCCCTATATAAGGTGCATCTCACCTCCTGCAAAGCACATCAAGAATCACAGCAAAGGTAAGGCTCGCAGCCTTTATACCTCTCTCACTTTGCCTTGCCCAGTGTCCCTGATGCTAATACTACTTTCTCTCATCAGCGCTGAGTGTGGCAGCTGCTACCAGCTGGGACAGAAAACTTTGGATCGTGAGTCATGGCCTGCCTGCAGACCTTGACGAAAATCTTCTCAGGATGGGTCATCCTCTGCTGCTGTTGCTGTCTCCATCTTCTTCTCAGCAGCCCTCTGCCTCTGAAGGGGCCAGGACTGGCTTCTACTGCCCATCATGCCTGCAGGCTCAGGAAGATCAACTTCCAGCAGCCCTACATCAGGAATCGCACCTACACCTTGGCTAAAATGGTACAGTAACTCACATGTTATTCATGGTGGGATCTGAGGACCTTCTCCTCTACCATTGCCCTGACTCCTCACCTTCGGCATTCCTCTCTCTTTCTAACGTTTTCTCCAGAAAAAATATGCATTTGCTGTTAAGGCAGAGCTTGGGTTTGTGGAGTGGGTCTGTTGTCCAGTGACTGCGTAGTTGGGGGAAGTTGCTGCATCTCCTTCTCTTGCTCCCCAAGGGAAAGGAAGCCCCTGGCACAGCACAGGTCCTCTCAAGCCCCTGATGCTAGAATGGGACAACTGTGAAAAATGAGATTAAATTTCTCTGTTTGTCCAGTCCATTTAGAGCTGGTCCTCTCTCTGACTCCATTCATGAGCCAGCAGCTCCTCAGGCATTGTACAGCGCTCTGCTTGGGCAGGTTTCTTGGCTGCTCATAACATGGGTGGGTCACCTTGGTGTACTCCATCGAGTGCTGCAGAACCTCCCAGCAGTTTTGTGGGCTGCCATGAGGTCGGCCACCTGCGGCATCTGGTTTAGTCATCATAACCACTACTACATCTGATGTTTAGGCAGGAACAGGAATTCAGACTTCTGCTTATTTATTTTCCAGTGATACTGACACTGAACCTCACCCAGTTAAGGGGAAAAACAGGCACAATGTCCAAGCTTATCTACCTGTAACAGGCTGTCTGTGTTGACCATTCCTTCATTTCACTTGCACTATTATTGGTGAAAAAATTAGGGTTTATTATTAAGTTTTAGCTAAGGTTCTCTTCCCCACCTGACATTTCTCTTTTTCCCTCTCAGGCCAGGGTCTCAGACCATGACACAGACAACAGGCTCATTGGGCAGCAGCTCTATGTTAATATCAGGGTAAGTCTTCTACCAGGAAGCTGCTTTTTGGATCCTTCTGCAGCGCTTATTGATTTCTTGCCATGATTTAACCTAACCTCTTACTTGTACACATAGGAAAGCAACCGCTGCTACCTGATGAAGAGGATCACAGAGATTATAGTGAAAGATGTTCTCCTCACCACAGCCAAGGACCAATACCCATACACTGAGGAGGTGGCACAGTTCTTGGCATCCCTGACATCGGAGCTGAGCAGATGTGTGAGTAGTGTTGCGTTCTTTCCTTTCTTGTGACTCTTGCTTCTGCTCCTGAATCTCAGAATGCTGCAAACAGTGGCAAAACGCAGCAATATGAGAGGAAACCTCAGATCAAAGATATCAAATTCGAGGTTCATAGAAAGGTGTGAAAAAGAAAATAAAACCCGATATTGTTGCATACAGCTGCCAATGTTATGTCTTTTCTTTTTAGAAATTCTCAGGACACAGAGAGCACGTTGAAAAGAACTTGGAAGAAATGAAGAGCAAAATGAAACAGGTACATTTTTTCCCCAGTGTTTACAGAGAGCAGTTCCAAACCCTAATCACTGAGTTGGATTAAGATTGGCCTATTTAAGAAACAAACTCTGGAGATTATTTAGAAGGTGACACCTGCAGGGGCTTTAAAGAAAGGATTAGTGATGTTTTTACTTCCAACCATCTTTCAATTGTCCTGTTAACTCTCTGGATGTGTTATGGTAGTACAAAATTGCCTTTCAGAAAGTTTGCAGGTAACTGTGTATGCTAGACTGGATTTGGATGAACTAGAATATAAATTATGGTATAGTTACTCTAATAGAACTACTTGAGAGAAGGAGTAAATCCTTGATTCAGTTTCTGTGATAAACCTAATTTCAGTTTTGTGAGAAATAACCTAATACTAGAACTTACATTCTGTTTTTTCTAGTTGGGAGAGAATGGAAAGACTAAAGCCATTGGAGAACTGGATTTACTGTTTGACTACATGGAAAATGCCTGTACTGATGCCCCAAGAAAGGGAGGGAACAAGAAGAAAAACTGAAAGAATTTTGGGTTAGAACTGAGAAGTCTCTGAAAAACTCTTGTTATAACTCAGAGAGATGTGGACGACCATCATCCACCCCCTCTACCATCACACCCCTTCCTTTCCCCCCCCCCCCGTACAGTGTATTTTTCACCTATGCCAAAAAAGATAAAACTAGGTGGGCACAGACAGGGAGAATATTGCTACCTTATATGAAAATTAATACTCCATAACAGTTTACAGGTCCATTTTAAACACAGAGCATTAATTATTTTCAAAGACATGCTCTTGTTTTTCTCATCTCCATTGGAACAATATGATGCTTCTGTATTTTATAGGCTGAGGTTTGACATGTGCGAATCAACTTTGGTCAAGGTAGGCAGTGATACAGAGCCAGGATTTTTTGAGCCTTTTACTTGAAAATCTCTCTTGCATATGTTGCCCCCTTCTGACTTTTACCTGAATAGTTGGTATTTCAGACTAATTCAGAAATTATATTTGTCATTCATATTTAATGGTAACTTATTTTAAAGTAATAATAATACAGTACTTTTATTTATATAGATTAATTGAAAAAATCTGAGGAAATGTATTTATGAATCTGTGCTAGAGGCTTTTAAGTGAACTATGAAATTAAAACTGCTGTGTGATATTTATATGCAAATGGATTGTATTATAAGTGCTTATACTTTAACTTATTATAATAAATATTTTGAACCTCAAATATTGCCATTTCTGGACTTTTTCTCTTTTATTCAAACCCAACAAAGATGACACACGTTGTGCCTGTGGGGATGCTGGGCCAGTGGCTGGGTTCTTGTATCCAGAAAGAACGCAGACCTGGTCTGGTGTCTTGCTTCTTCATGTAAGGCAGAAATTTCAATTTATCACAGCCCCGGGCATATCACGGAGTGTGTAGGTCAGCCTTTCTTGTGGGGTGTAGTAGGAAAAATATCATCACTCCTAAAAGTCGTTGCTTTGGTTCATTAATTCTCCCTCAGGATGTCCATAGACAAGATCCTGTGTGGAATAGCTGCTGGTGAAAATTCCCAAACTGTTCCCCATGAGTCAGAGAAACTGGAGACAAGCAGTCAGGCAGCAGCTGCTAACTGAAAACTCAGAGCACTGTGTTCTCACTGCCCCATAGGCATACTGAGCACAAATGACTCTGCAGCATCAGAGGTTTGAGAGTAGAATCATAGAATCATAGAATCATAGAATCACAGAATCACCAGGTTGGAAGAGACCCATCGGATCATCGAGTCCAACCATTCCCAACAAACACTAAACCATGCCCCTCAGGACCTCGTCTACTTGTGCCTTAAACACTTCCAGGGAAGGAGAACCAACCACCTCCCTGGGCAGCATATTCCAATGTCTAATGACCCTTTCCATAAAAAATTTACTCCTAATCTCTAGCCTAANTCCTCATAAGGCCTGTTCTCCAGCCCCTTCACCAGTTTCATTGCTCTTCTCTGGACTCTCTCTAGAGCCTCAACATCCTTCTTGTGGTCAGGGGTCCAGAACTGAACACAGTATTCAAGGAGCGGTCTCACCAGTGCCGAGTACAGAGGGAGAATAACCTCTCTGGAGTACTTCAGAAGAGAAGAGCTTGATGCCTACTCTTAATGCAAGCTCCCAAACAGAAAAAAACCCCACCCCAATTTCGTTGAAGAGCAGTTTAATCCATCATTATCAAGTCCTTCAGCAATGTTCCCTGGACAAAGACAGAAGAGTTGCTTTGGTTCATCCAGGAACCAGTGTTGAAGAGGTGAAAAAGCACCCAAATAGTGAGAAAGCCGGAGGAGAAATATAATAGTGGATTGTCAGCAGCTAGTGAAGACTTACTGAACGAGTTTTTATCATTTCTTCATAAGGGCAACAGACATCCTGTTTGCATCTAGGGGGAAAAAAAAAAAGGCATGTCCTCAACTAAAAGACTTGGAGTGACAGTGCCAATCAGCAGGGTGAAGTTTTGCAAACACAAGCATCTTAGAGGCATTCATATAAAAATATTCCTAAAAGGGTATCTAGACGGCACCCCATGAATAGATATTGTAATATGTGAAAAATGTTGGCAACAAGTCTACCTTGATTTGCCTTGATAGCTTCTTCAATTTAATTCAAATAGTCCTAAAATAGTCTCAACATGTCTTACATCAGCTGCTGAAGTCAGATGGTATTGAAGTGGGATTAAATTATCCCACGTTGCTCCTGAAAGAGAGTGATTTTGAAAGTGTCCATCCATCCTTAATCTGAACAAGGTTTATGTGAACTGACATTATAACACTTTATTGTGGGAGCTTGCATACTAGACTGGCATATGATCCATCTGGGTGATGGAAGCCTCTTACCTGTCAATCAACATGGTTTACTTTACCCCACACTTTCACTTGCATCTCACAACACGTGAATTACACGCCTATTAACAGTCAAGAGAGAAGTGACCCAACAGTGACAATTAGCTAGATTTGGTACCACATTACAGTGTTAGGGGGTTGACTTTTTGCTATATTCAGTAGGATATTTGTTATGTTTTTTATGGTATAAGCAATGAAGTTGCCAAGAACTGTTAGCTCGTATTCTGTCTCTTACCACTCGAACTTGTGACAGCTGACAGCAAAGGGAGGGAAGTTGTGCTCAAATGTGGGATTCATCTCACTGACATTTGACAGACACAGTGTATCCCCAATCTATGTGAGGCTCCTGGAAGGAAACATGAATTATGCAGGTGTCATTTATCTAATCTACATTACAGTTTTATGAAGATTGTGCCTTTGGAAAGAATAAGATGACTTTTCCTGAAGTGTATCAGTTTTCTTCCTTGATTATAAATAGAGACTAGACCATGAACTACACATGAACTACACTTCAAATATTTCCTTCTCCAGACTGTTTAATCACATCACATATCAAATACATATTGAAAAGCTTTGCTGCTAGACAAAAGGCCAATAAGCAAGAGCTTGGGCATGGTTTAGAGATTGGTGGGAATGGTTGGACTTGATGATCCAGTGGGTCTCTTCCAACCTGGTGATTCTATGATTCTATGCTTTTTCTCATTGATATCATCTCTTCACAAACAGATAATTAACTTATTTCTGTCTTCTCCCTCCTTTAGGCCTGTTCCATGTTGTCCTTGTTGAGCTGCCCTACCCATAACCGTCAAATCAATACCTCTAGCTTTCCACAATGGGGCTAGACTGAAATGAACACCCATTTGCCCACAAAAGTGTAAAACCAAAATCAGTTGTTTATTAACTTCTCCACCCCTGAAAATAACCAACTGGAAGACTTTACCATGGAAACCAGATGGAGCCCTGGAAATGCAACACAACAAAATTTCCAGATTTTCCTATGTAAGTCTTCTTGTGGGGCACATGTGACTTGTGGGTGTGTGAAGGATGAACAGTCATGGTCAGTCTTGAAAAGACAAAGTAGCAGAAGTCAGAGGAAGTCTCCTTTTGTCTGGGACAAACATTTCCTGACCAAAAGGAAATAAACATGTAGCATCAGTCAGGCAAGCTGAGTTTCAATTCAGTCAATAGTTACTGATGAAAAAGGAAAATCATGTTGACATGTTTAGTTCTGACATTTTCTAAATAAAATGTTTCATTTTTATGCTTAAAAAATGTGTTTTGATTTAGAATTTCATGTACATTTTCTGTGAAATGTTGAAAAGGGATTTCAAAGCAAAATAAACTGTTTCATTTTGAGTTGATTGAGTGCTTTGGACTAACCCAAAACGAATTTTTTTTGGTTTAATTTTTCAGTTGTGTCACCAAAGAGAAACTCTGTTGTTCAAGCAATTCTAATTTCCGTTGCCCTATTTTCCTTTCCTCATCCCGCCTCTGAGCCACGGACGCTTTGTAATTCCCAGAGGTCCTCAACCTAGTACAGAGAGGGAAGGGACCTGCTTTACATGCTTCATTGAAGACTCCTCCATCATAGAACCTGGAGGACCTCTTCCCAAGCTAAAAATGACAGAGCCACCTAAAGCCAGATTTGCATTTCATGAGCTCTTCTTTCAATTATATCAGGTGACAAAAACTGGCACTCTTTTGCTGCAGTTAAAGATAATTATAAAACAGTTAAACTACCTCTGAAACTTCATGCTGTGAAGAGAGAGGAACCCAAATCATGAATACAAGTTTCCACATCCTGCTGAGTAAGCATTGGTGACAGTTTAAGAAATTTCTCTTAAATCCATTGCATGGAGTGTTACTCGGTTATGAGATTTACATGTTCAGTGTTTGAACACATACTCCTTCAGTGGCCTAAAACAATAAAGAGATGATATTTCCAAGTTGCTGCCTGAAATATATTCTAGACAACGCAGAGAGATGAGTCTTTTCTGATGGTAAATCAGTGTCATGTGATTATGTCAGCCCGTACCTTAAAACACAGTTAGTCAATTATCTATTTTGAAGAAGGTAGGTACTGCATTGAAAAACAGTAAGTGCCTGACAAACTTTACGGTCACAGTCATCAACAGCACCAAATGGATGCTTGTAAAATGGCTGTAATCTGGAGCAGAACTGACCTGCTAATGTAAAACAGGATAGGTAGAGACAGTACAGTC
Source organism: Piaya cayana (assembly GCA_013389865.1). Lineage (NCBI taxonomy): Eukaryota > Metazoa > Chordata > Aves > Cuculiformes > Coccyzidae > Piaya > Piaya cayana. Next base: position 239,747 of record WAAB01025372.1, read on the forward strand.
AATCCCAGGTTTATGAGTGATGCTGCCAGGAAGAAGATAATGACCATGGAGAGAAGGAAAACCTACAATGCAGTTCCGTGGGAGCCAGAGTATTTTTTGCGGTCCACTACCCAATGACATGTTCCATTAGATAACATATTTAGGATGGAAAGCAATGCAGCCTCTCAGGATATCCTGACCAGCATTCTATGTCATTCAATAATTTGTTAGGAAGTCTTAGTTGAGTGAGACAAATTACAAAATGTGAACTATGCTAAGGCTGGTGGCATTTCTGGGGCTGCACATGTTTCTTAACACTTATCCATTTGTAACACATTTTTCTTGGTTAAGAGGCAGCTGCAGGCCTTATCAGATGAGTCATATGAATTTCACTACTAACAAAAGTGTTAAACAACTATGTAACTGAAGAGATTTATTCTGAAGACTAGAAAATCACTCTCTCTTTTTAGCCTTTACATTTCAAATCTCTGGTCAAATTCACAGATATCGATTGCTGTGATTTCAGCTGGAATTCACTGATGAATGGTTTAGAAAAGAAAATATTCTTACTTCTTTCCTCCTCTAAGAAGGAATTTTTAAAAGATTATTTTGAGAAGAACTGTTCATTTAGATTCAGCAAATTAACTCCTGAGACTCAAACATAAACAATTTTTGACTATGCACAGCAATAAATATTTCCAAGATTAGGCCATTTTTTCTTCTCTAGGATTGGTTAAAGAGATAGGAGAAATCTTATAAAGTAAGATTTTCTCTTTTGTTCAGGTCAACATGAATTGAAATATTTTGAAAAAAACCAGACTGAAAAATGTGTCTTTAACTAGCTGACTCGAAACTGTGATATGATTATTTCTGCAAGAACCAGTAAGGCTCTTCAATGGAAATTCTAGCCTTAGTTGCAAATGACTGACTGTAAAATGATATTGTTCTCCAAAAACTGCAAAGTTGCACAGTTTTAAAGGTTATTCTATCCTATAATTTTCCAAAAGAAGGTTACTTCTGACTTCTACAGCACTTTTAAGGAGTGGCAATGATGTTCATTAAACTGCAAAAGGAATGAGACAGTCATGTATCTGTGGTAAATATTTAAAGCTATGTGTGAAAATTGACTTTCTGATTTGTCTTTTGCATTAGGCCTTGATTTGTAAGGGCTCCCAAATGGATTAGGTCATCACCTGTCTGGTACTTCTGCAAAGATGATAGAAAAGAAACTATTGACTTTGAGGTGTATAAGATCAGGCTTGTAATTTGTGCATGTATAGAGATGATTATATAGCAAAGAAAAGGTGAAAGATTTTAACACAGATGTTGATGGGAGTGATGAATTTGACCACTCCAACAAAAGGCTTGTTCCAGAAAGTCCAATGTATTGACACTTATTTGGGAAGCAGAGGTTTCAAAACAAAGATTAGACACTGCTGATCATCACAGTGACTGTTTTTTTTTTGGTTGGTCTAAAACTATCCCAGCATTATTTTAGGTTAATAATTGTCAAATATGTCTTATCTAATATGTTTCTGAAACTTCTGGTTTCATCAGTTTTTCTCCTTTAGTGGTTATGCTTTATAATGTCACTTCTGCCAGTCTTGAATAGCAGAAGAACATTCAGATTATTTCTCGTTTCATGTTTTTTTACACAGATAAACACACAAAAACCCGATAACTGAGATTTTAGGTAGATAATCCTACATTTAGAGATTGTTTACTCTGGTGCCCCTTTTTACTCAAAAATGGAGAATATCTATTTGTAAAGCACAGCACCTGGCAAACAATATGATTATTTTGTAGGCATTGACTTGTCAGCTTCAACACAGTTATTGTTGCTCCTGCATGTATTACAACAGAGGTTTCATTAAGTTTAGAAAAGCATCTTGGTTTGATAGGACCCACGTGTGTCTCAGAAAACAGAAAAGAGTTACTTGCATGTGGAATGTCTGGTTTAATTTGACATCTGATGTTGAAGCCTCTGAAACAGGGAGCTGCTCAACCTTGGTTTCATGCTCTCATTTTTAATGTGTCAATTATTTAGTTGTTACATGACAAAAACTTCCGGGCAGTGACTGGGAACACAAAACAAATCAGTGACCAAGATGTTGACCCTGTGAATTGGTAAAACACCACGAATTTTTCTCATTTTCATAATGACCTCATATGAGTCATCTGCCCTACCTTCGGTGCAAGAAAACTAGCCAGTAAATTCTGATGTGCTGATCACAGGCCACCACAGAGCCCATCTCTAGCTCTGTCAGCAGCAAGGAAGACAGGCAGATGAGGGGAGGTGAAGTGTTGGCTGTGAGGGTTAGGTTTATGCCATAATTTTGTTATCAGAACCAAGATAAAAGAGATGTTGCAGATCGAGAAATTATCTCTTGTTCTTTGCTGTGCCGTTACAGGAGTATATGATAAATAAAATGTTTGGGTTTTTGGAAGTGACGGATGAGTAAAAATAAACCTCAGCAAAAATAAACCTCAGTATATTCAGAGGTTTAGATAAATATTTCAGACCTGGCACACTGTTCAGGGCTTGCTTGCAAGTTTTAAACCAGCCTGGCTGAATAGCCACAGATCATCGGATTATAATGGAGCTGCTAAACTGAATGAAGGGAAATCTGCTAGAAAAATTTCTCTTTCCCATGGAAAGGAATTCTCCTGTGAACAAATCTTCTTTCAGATAATCTAATCTAAATGTGAGAATATGAAGAAACATTATACAGCCCCTGAAGATCTTATTTGGTATCTGGTATTGGGTCAAAATTAATTAAAGGGTGCAGTGAGACTGACAAAAGCTTCTAACTAAATGAGTATATCTGCTGAAAGACTTTATTAAAGATGGGGAAAAAGTTGTTAAAATCAAGGCCGCCATGTGATTTTCCCAGCCTTTTGAGAAGGATGTATATTTAACCTCTTTCTGCTGGTGTAACAAATACAAATAATCAGAAGAATGATGGCAAAAGAAATTATTCTTTTTCTTGTAGAAAGTGGTAGGTCTGAGTCTTTGATCGGAAGCTTTTTTCCATGGGATTTATTTTTCTCCCACTGGTAAAATTTTTTTTTTGAAGAAATTAATGGTTTTGCTGCTTTCCTACAGCAGTGTTAACTTTCTCCTGGAAACTAAAAACATTGGAAAGCTCAGTACTGTTATTGAACTGGAAAAAAAGAGAAAAAAAAGAACTTTTCATTTTTTATTCTCTGGAAGTTATGAATCTGTGTCTTAATAAATGAAAAGTAGCTATTTCTATATGCAGAACTTCAACAACTTTCTAATAAGTTTCGCTTCACGCCTACAAGCATACTAGAGGATTTAAACTTCTGTCACAGTTACAAAATTAATGGGAGGAACAGGAGTTCATAAAGTCAATTCTCAGGTCTCTAACTGTAATTTTGCATTTAAGGATTCCCTAAAAACTTTAGAAAATCTAAAAATATTAAGAGAGGGAATATTTCTGATTTAAGAAACTCTTAAAGAAGCTGTTTGTTAAAATATCTTTTCCATAATTAAAATATTATGCATGTTTTTATGTGTTGTGCTACAGAGAAAGTTAAGGGTAAAGGTAAGGAGTGAGACCTCAGACAAGCAAGTTATCCAAAGTTAGATACATCCAGTATTTTACTTTTTCCTAAGTTTCTAAAATTATGTAGGAAATGTGATCTTCATTATTTTCTCCTTGGTTCTAGATCTAAACACTATAATCATTAATACATTGCTAAATTAGATTTAATTATTTTAACTACAATAAGCAATGCTATCTTTTAGATGGCAACGTAAAGTTTACCCATCCTTTTCACTGGAAAAAAAATACTCAAAACTTCCCTGATCTGAAGTGAAAATCTCAATGTGTATTTCGACATGTGGCATCTCTTCTTTCTCTCTAAGTGCTACTTTTTGTGATATTTTATCTCTCTGTAACTTTTAGAAGCCTTTACAACACAATCTCAGTATCATAAATACTTGCCAAGAGGAAATCCAGATTTTATTGCACTCTCATGTTCTACTCTAGTGCTCATTTATATGAGCTGTGCTACGGGATTTCACACGCTTTGGAAAACAAACCTCTCATGAGTAATTTGGCTCCCTTACTTTCTCCAGCAGAACAGTGTCAGATGTGATCACATCTGATAATTAAATAAGTAAATTTTCCACACAAAAAAAAGATGTTCCTATTGATGAGATTAATTGAAAGAACCACAGATAAACAATGGGAAGCGTATAACTCCAGGGACATGAAGATGTTGTTGAACAAAAGCTGTGGAGGTGGCACCAAGGTAGCAATCTCTGACTGGAGATCACTGAAGTAGTTTGAGGAGTACTTCCAAGGGAGACATAATTAATGGAAGCACCTTTATTGATAACATAAAATGCTGTGGAACACCATCTTGTTTCCTACTTTATTATTGCTTCCCTCACTTTTATTCTCTGGTGATACTATTAGAGAATCACGGTGTCAGCCATTCTGTGGCAGTTTGTCCAACTATGAAATACACAGCAAACATGTCCTACGTGGTTTTGGTTTTTATAATGAAAGGCTACTCTTGTCAGTAAAGGTCAAGTATAATGACTTTTCTTACAGCAGTTTTGCTGTCTTCTGTCAACCTGGCCATGCCAGCTGAAAGATTTAATGTAATTCACCAGCATCTGGTTAAGTTGCTTACATCTCTCTATGTTTTTACTTATCACTGTAGTTGCTGAATATTGTTCAGAAATTCTATTTCACTACCATTTTCAATTACATTTCAAAAATTGTTTCTCACAGGACTTTACATAAATGACACAGCCACCTTTGAGCAGTCTTCTCAGTTAATATCTTAAACAATGTCCTTCTCCCACATCAAGAAATTTTTCTCTGATGGAGGCCATAGTTTCTGCAACTTCACAATCTTCCAGCCCAGCTCCAAGTTTACACTACTCATAGGTCTCCACAGGCATCCTGTGTTGGCATTGCCAAGATGCTCAGGAGAAAAACCTTTACATGTTAAATTGGAAAAGAGGAGCAAGCAAGAAGAGTAAAAAAAAAACCAGAATCACAGAATCAGAGAATCACTAGGTTGGAAAAGACCCACAGGTTCATTGAGTCCAACCATGAAAGAGAGAGCAAACTGAGAAAAAGTGCAGAAAGATAGAAGGAGAGAGAATCTTTTCTGTATAAGAGAGGTGCCATGCCAACTGATCTACTTGTACGAGACCGGCACCTGTGGGCATCATCCCCCCCAAGATGTGGGCCCAAATTTCTATCTGGTTTGCTTTTTCCATTCACAATTTTAGTACAACCTTTTTTAAAAGCCATGACAAAATTATAGGAGAAAGCAGGTCACAGACTCTTGAACACTCCTGTGTGTCGCAAGAGAAAATGACGTTTGGCATAACTGCCTGCCTATGTGGGCAAGCTGAGCTGTCTCTTCTTGTCAATCGCATTTCACCCTCTGTGGTAATACCACTGCGCAGGGATTTCCTAGTGTGAGTTTGATGGTAGCAGACTAATGTTTTCTAAAGAGCTTAGGGGCTGAATCACGGTTGGTTAAGTGAGATCATTTGACTGGTTGATAGGAATGAGGTGAATATGCTCAAACAGTTTCTCATAATTTCTTTTCTAAAATAGCAGTTTACCCATCAGACTACAAGAATGTGGCTAATAAAGTCTGGGTATGTGAATGGTTTATGTCAAATTCAGCTCCTTGTCAAGCAATGAAGTGATTACTGATTTTAATTACACAGCTGGAGACATTTGAAGATATTGATGGAGGACTGCACATTCTTGCACAGTAGTTAATTGTTTGCCATAAGAATTCCTACTTCTTTGACAACTTAAATCCTTGTCTATTTTTTGTGCACAACAGGAAAATTTTAGTTTTAGGATGTTGGCGATTTCAATCCGGTCCCTAAATGTAATCTGTAATCTGTCTCCGAAGACCCTAAATGTGCTAAGAATTTCTCATGAGATGGCTGAAGTAAAACTAGCTTGACAGACAATTGTTGGCCACCTGTCAACACTCTGAAGCACAGAACCAGGCCAGTAGCACAGGGAGATCCACCACTTGAATCAATCATCTGTGCTGTTTCTTAAAGATGAGAGGAGATCTTTTATGTTTAATAGTAACTCTTATTTGAGCCTTACCTAAAAGATGTTACTCATAAAGTGAAAAGAGATGCAAATGCTCAGAGGAAATGTAATTGGGTTTGAGTTTGATTTCTTTTTTTTTGGTTTTGGTTGTGTTTGTCTTCTCATCTCGGTTTGAGTCTGACTTCTGCTTTACTTAATGCCTTAAAATTTGTATGGTTTGTCTAAGACATAGAGGAAAAAAAAACAGAGTGTGGTGGATATGTGGTCCTGGTGGTGGAAGATCACAGAGGTAATTATGGGGGTTGGAGCATCTTCCATCTGAGGAGATGCACTGAGATTTGGGACTGTTCATCCTGGAGAAGAGAAGGGTCAAGGAGAAGAGGAACGTCTATGAACTTTGGAAGAAAGGACAGCGTCTTGGGTGCACTACAGGGAGGAAGTGAGATTGTGCAGAGAAAAAATCAGGAGGGCAAAGACCCAGTTAGAGCTCAGATTGGCCAAGTTGGTGAAAGATAACAGAAAATCTTGCTATAAACACATTAAAGATAAAAAGAGGACCAGGTAGAATATTCAGTCCCTATTGGATGCAAATGGAACAGCTGTGGCAGGGGATGAGGACAAGGCTGAGGTACTCAATGCCTTCTTTGCTTCAGTCTTTAATAGTGAGGAAAGTTGTTCCCTGTGTGTACACACCCAGGAGCTAGAGGAGAAGAACGAGGTTCCCATGATCCATGAGGAGGCGGTTAGAGACTGGCTTGCCCAGCTAGACACCCACAAGTCTATGGGGCTCAATGGAATCCACCCAAGAGTATTGAAGGAACTGTCAGATATGCNAGTTCCACTGGACTGGAGGCTGGCTGATGTTGTGCCCATCTACAAGAAGGGTTGCAGGGAGGACACAGGGAACTACAGGCCTGTCAGTCTGACCTCAGTGCCAGGGAAAGTCATGGAACAGATGATCTTGAGTGCTATCATGAAGCACATGCAAGAGAACCAGGTGATCAGGCACAGTCAACAGGGGCTCATGAAAGGCAGGTCTTGCCAAACTATCCTGATTGCCTTCTATGATAGTGACCTGCCTACTGGATGAGGGAAAGGCTGTGGGTGTAGCCTTCTTGGACTTCAGTAAAGCCTTTGAGATAGTTTCTCACAGCATTCTTCTTAGGAAAATGTCAGCCTCTGGACTGACAGGCACACACTCTCCTGGGTGGAAAACTGGTTGGATGGCTGGGCCCAGAGAATGGTGGGAAATGGAGTTAAATCCAGCTGGAGGCCAGTTACAAGTGGTGTCCCCAGGGCTCAGTGCTGGGTCCAGCCTTGTTCAATGTCTTCATCAATGACCTTGATGAAAGCATCGAGTGCACCCTTAGCAAGTTTGCAGATGACACCAAGCTGGGTGGAAGTGTCAATTCTTGCTGCTCCTCAACAGAGGCCATCGAGGAACATCCAGACAGGCACTATGAAGTGTGGACCTATCATGGGAACAAGCGTTGTGGTTTCATAGTTACAGATGAGAAAGGCACAAGACTGACATCTAATTCTAAGCATCCAATGTTTTTAGCTTTCTTTAGTGTTCCAATTTCAGTTATGCAGGGCTTTTTCCTAACTAAAGCAATGTATGTACAACATTTAAGCAGGAGCTGCTAGCACCACCTGTTCATGCTATTCTGTTGTTCCACTGCCTTTTATGACTATCAAAGCTGATGGCAGTGAAACGTGGGGTGCCTATATGCTGAGTTTGCAAGGATAATTTTGGTATCCACATCTCAAAAACAAGCCCATAATTATTCAGAAATTGTACAGAAAATGTAGCATCTCCAAAGGTTCTTATTACAAGAAACAGTGTTTAGACATTGATGGGTCTTTTGTGCTTACTTCTGGGCCTGTATTCATTACAACTATGTTCACAAAACTCTAGAATCAGTTTTGGATGCTAGGAGTTGCTCTGCTCCAAACTCCTCTCTCCAACAGAGGCACTAGGGTATCTCAATTTTTGCCTTATAGCAGTATTATATCCCTCATATTTTGGAAAACCTCACTAGACTTCATTGTTATTCATTAAATCATATTACTGAACACAAACTGTGCAGCTCTTCATGGAGACCTGTTATTTTTCAGAACACCAAGTTGGATTAAACAGGATAAGGGAACAAAAGAAATAGCAGAGAATTTCTGTCTTAGGAGACAGTTTAACATTAGTAGCAGCTAAACAAATACGAATAACATTTATAGGAAGTACACAATGAACTTAGTTCTAGTAACAGGAAATAAAATAAACAGAAAATGTGTAAGATGAGAAGATTCAGAAGTAAGAAACTAGATGAGGCTGTTTATGGATGAAGATCAGAAAGCCATTAAAGCTGCAAAACAACCAATAGGTATGATCATTACCTTAAACAGACTAACAGAACTTTGCAGCAGTGGTAGATGTATCTGTTCATTCTACATAGATCAAGAGAATTTAATATTAATAGTATCTACTTAACTCTTACAGATCAAGACAATTCCACAGTTCACAACAACATGGTGAAAAAAAGTTCTTCTCCAGGCCTGTGGTCTCATGCAGTCACATGAAACATAGGTCACACACAGCCTTCTCTGAAACTTAGTCTCTAACCAGGGTAATTAGGCAGGATTTTATTATCTAATAAACTGGCCAGTCTGTTAGCTTTTCTTATTTTTTTTCCTTGTTATTTTCTTTTTCTTTCATTCTCACAATCATACAAACTTTCCAGAGTTTGCATTAATGTAACACATTCACTTTGCATGTCTATTCCATATTATGTCGTTCTTTAAGTATCCATTGATACTGTACATCTAAAATTTTCCACATAGAGAGAGTCCATTTCCTTTGGGGCAGGCTCCGTGAACTCCTGTGGCACCCAGTCTGGGTCTGGAAGTCGTCATGCTTGGTGTGTTTCGTCATTGTCTTCATACTGGCTCTGGAAGTCATCACGCTTGGTGTGTTTCGTCATTGTCTTCATACTGGCTCTGGATGTATTAGATTGACTGACCCTACAAAGCTTTGCAAATCTTTTCTGTCTTCATTGTTAAAAGGGACGGAGTCACAGAATCACAGAATGACTAGGTTGGAAAAGACGCTCGTGATCATGAAGTCCAACCATAAATTGAAGCTTCCCATACTGAGGAGTCCCTGAATTAGTTTCTTCCTCTGCTTCACATAACTTTAAAATACTAAATAATACCGGTTCTTTGGTGTTCTATATTATTTATTACTATAATTTCATCTGAGTACCAAAGTAGCAATAAAATCCATTGTACAAAGCACTACACTAGACCACAATAGAGAAGATCATCTTTGATCTCGACAAGCAACGGATGAGAAAGTTAAAGAATATTAGCTGTTCTCTGACTAGTAATTAAGTCAGCATATCAAAAAAGTGGAAGACTACCCAATTTTACAGGATCTAATATCAAATGGTACCTACCATCCTTCTTTGACAGGAAAGCCAGGAAAGTCCTATTTCCTTTTTATTTTTATTTTTGTTTTTATATGGTCACCAAACATCTGCATCCATTTGCATCCTTTTATACCATCAGCTGAAAACTCTGTCAATTCAGTAAGGTGTTTGCTGATTTATGTGCGGAGGTCGCTGGTGCCTAACAAAAACGTTGCACTGCTACAACCCTCTAAGCATGGTGACAGGAGCTCACAGAACAGACAAATTGAAACTTGTGGGCTCAAGGGTTTTCCAGCAACAACAGAAGTTTCAAAGATATTGAAAATTATTGATTTCTTGTGAAAAGCCATTTCAGAGTGGCTACATGACCCATTTATTCCATTTATAGGAAAATTGCTGAGCAGGGAGTAGGACAACTTGAGGAACCCAAGGCAGTTTAGCATTCTGACTCTACTCTTGCTATATCCGGAGATCCTTTTCTAGGAACTAACTAGGAGCAAGTGACAAATCTGCTGCTCATGTACCTTGTGTGCTGAGTTTTCTTTCACCTCAACCGTCAAACATGACAGAATTCGGAGAGCTCAAGTACAGACCACAGTTCAAATGAGCACTAAAATGCACATAGACCCTCAAGTCCCCATCATCTTCACTTTCCAAATGTCTAAGCTTTCCTCATCTTGGTGGTTCTCTTTGTCCCTGGACCCCATCAACACTTCAGTGCTGGTGAAGCTACTGGGGTGTGTGGTTGATCTTGTGGTAAAACACATTTCCCAAAGTTGTTAGAAGTGGGATCCCTGAAACAGGAAGCGAGTCCAAGTTGCCCTGAAGGCTACATGTATGTGTGTTCGTGTAAATGGCTAGTGGGATCAAAGCTGTGTAAGTTTGTCATTCAGCTCATCTCATCATTCTTCCTCCCAGAGTCAGCTCATGCCTCTGGCTCGGGCAGTGGTGCCATAGAGAGGCTTACAGCTCTGCCACCGACTTTGGCAACTCAAGGCCCCTTTCATTTGTATCAGCTGTAGTTTATATAATTTTCTCTGACCTGTTTAATCCCGTCTGTGCATCTCTTGAGGCTTAAAGGAGTAAAAGCTCTATCCTGGGGGAACACTTCAAGAGTTTGCTTTTACTTTCAACAATTGTATCCCTGCAGGCTGATGTATTGTTATGCTGGACCAAAACCTGCTTTCTCCCTCTTTTTGCATATGCCTTGGCCAGTCCCACAGGTCTTTACTTACATCCAGAGGTCTTTTACTTGCTTCCTTGTCCTAACAGCCTCACATCACTGGTGTCACTTCAGCATTTCCAAGTCTAATCTCAGTGTGATGTTCCTTGCGTGTTTGGAGTGGTACATGAAAAACCCTCAACACCTGGCTGCTTCAGAAATAGGCCAGAGACATAGAATGACTTGTCTCTGTTTGAATAACTGTGTCGAAGAATGACCGTCTGACCCTTTGGTTTTACTTTTATTTCATTGGTAGTGGCTACGCTGGGACCTTGCACGTTATTTCCCAGTCCCTGAGGCTCTTAGAGGGCTCATAAGGAAAACTGATAGTGAGGAACGCCCTGGTCCTTGAACAGAGCCCTCCTGGAGCCCTCCCTTTCACAATAAACAGCCTGCTGCTTCTACCAGTATAAATCCAAAAAGACTAATTACAGAGATTAAAATAGGCAGCGAACTGCTTTGCTACAAGCTGTTGTGTTCCTGAAACAAACACTTCTCAAAGACTGGACAGTGAAGTTTTAAAGGCAGTGCAATTCAACTGCTTTATAGATAACTCACTTTCTAATGCTTCTTAGGGAAAATTAGTAGAGATTTTTCCTCTACAGGCCACCAAATTTCAGCAAATTGCTGCTGTAAGGTTTTGTGGAAAAAATCTAAAATGTTCACGTTTGATATATTGATGAAAACTAACCAGCTCAAATACTTTTTCCTCACTTGACCACCACTTAAGTGAAAGAAGACTTCTTACATGAGAGGGAAGTCGTTCTTTCTTGGAAACCTTGACTCTGCTGCCAGTAAATATGGAGATCTCGTTTAGAAAAACGTCACAGATGATTGTGGTCAAATTTGTTGAAAGTGGAGCAAGATGTATAAAAAAGCACAGCTACAATGCTGATCAGCCAGCACACAAGCAATAGGTTATCTACGTGAGCATCTCAATGCAGAAGCTACTTTGAGGGTTAACAAAATTAGGTTAACCTCTATCATCTAACCAGTCTTGCTGTATCGCACACAGTGCTGTGACAGTAGAGGCACGAAGATTTGGGAGCGAAGATGAAAGTATATTCTATTTTCAGATCTGGGCATTTTTTAGTTCTGCTTTGTCTTTCCATGGGGGAAGGCAAAAAGTCACCTACAGGAAGGCATATGTGCCGAAAAGGACTTCTATCCCAAGTGACGGAGAATCTGTATATCAAGGCAACTAGTTTAAAATCATCTGTTCCTGTAAGTTGACCCCACTAGGTGAAAAGTTTATTTTATTTATAGATGCTTCTTTACCAACTTTGTTACTGAGCACCTGGAAATGTTAATAAGCTGTATAGTCTCTATTGTCCTGAGAGATAGGGTAATACTGCTACTCCTTTCATAAACATGGGAAAAAAGAAGATGCATAGAGAAGTGGAATGGGTTTGCCAAGGAGTTTGCTATGAAATAAGTATGAGCTAGGCTGGAATTGGAAAATGGTTTTGCTGAGTCCTCATCCTGCATCTGAATATGTCGATGATTATTATTACCACAAGCTTTGTACAAACCAGACTTAAAACTCTGTCTTAGGTTAATTAATACTAGCACATTATATCTTACAGAAGGATCTCATCAAGAACACAAGACTGCTTAAAAAGACAACAAAAATCCTGTTTATGGTAAGATTTATACTACTGGTTTCTGATTTTCTTACTTTGATTTTCCTATGGTTGGTAGGGATAGGAATGCATGATCAAAAGGAATAACAGCTGACAGAAAAATCGCTTGTGTTTAATTGGGAAGGACATTATATTTATGAATGCCATACATTTAATGAAGACTTCTGCTTAGAGGAAGAGTGTTATCTGTGCCCCATCAACAGGGTGTTTCCTCTGGGACCTGAGTGGACAGCTGAGTGTAGTATGGGGACAAAGAAGTGGATTTGGAAAGCCTGGAGGCACTTCTCTCTTTTGACATCTGCAGGTGTACTGGAAGAGGGAGATCAGAATTCCCCAGTGTGATTCAGCAAGGGAGTGAGACATCAGGCTTAGGGTATTTACTTGAATGACTATAAGTGTGTGAGATATTTTTAGCTTTCTTAATGCAGAAATCTAGTCACTGGGGCTGAGTCAGTTTATCCTTAAGGAGAGGCTGACTGGCCTTTGATCTCCTTTGGATCTCATTGATTACCTTGGGACTGAAGGCTCCTCACTTTCCCTGTGGGACCTACACATGGATACCTGCATCTGAGTGCCTTAATCTGCAGCTGCATTGTCTTCATTCTGGGAATTTAACACTTGATACTTGGTTCCATTGATTGGAACCTAAAAATAGATATATAGCCATTTGAAATACCTTTGGGTACCCAAGAAATCCCACAGAACAGGCAGGTCAACACACTTTGTACAGGATGACTGGTGCCTTCTGGAGTAGCAGTTATGGATAGGCAAGATAACCTACAGCCTCTCAGATAGTATTGAACCCTGACAAGGAAGAATGGGATACTGACACCCCCAGTGACTCCTACAATTCTGCCAAGATGTGCTGCCTTAACTCCCAAATTTATCTTCCATTTATTTTTTGTGTCTTAAATATATTTGTTGCTATCACTTCTGTTCACGGATGGTCTTACCAATAGTCCCTTGACTGCCAGCACAGCATCCTCCTGCCTTTCCTTCTAAAACCACAGTGGTACCTTGAGCTCTTAAAAAAAAAAAAGAAAGGGAAGCAATCCAGTGGGATACTAAAATTAATAGTAATGTTTTTATTGATGGTATGCTTTCTAATCACAGCCTCATAAGGTTGAAGTTGACTTATCAGGTTTTCATTTGGCAACTCTTTATCCTCTTTGTTTTCAGACAAACTGCAATGTTCGAGATCAGCTCCTCTCCTTCTATGTGCAACATGTTTTCAGTCGTCTTGGAATTGAAAGTGACAAGTTGCACCTTATTAGTGCCTTTGAGATGCTGCAGGCAAACATGAATACCTGTGTGAGTATATTCCTGAGAGTCAAACTAACTTTGTCCAGCTGAAAGCTTAGGGAAAGGCTCCAGCACTGTTCTCCTTAGATACAGAGGGTGATTCAGAGTGTGCCCTGTATTACAGAGGACCCAGGTTCCAAAGGGCTTTCCTACTGGGTCTGGGGAAATTTAACATCACTCATTTCCTCCCAGGGTGAGCTTTTGGGGAGTGGGCAGGGTGGTAAAGATACCATAGAGACAAGCCACTTCCCTGCTGATGATGTTGCTTTGTGCTGCCCTCCCAGCCCCAAACTGCAAAAAGACAGGGTAGTCACAGGGAGAAATGTGGCTCCTCAAGTTTCTGTGGTTATACTCTTCTTGTTCAGCCACTGGACGTGTGTAACCTTTACTCACACATCATCTCTCACAGCAGTGAGAGCAGGTTGTCAGGGAGTGATGCTACCTAGTGGCAAAATGTCCTTAATGGTCCAAGTGTCCCGGGGAAGAGATGCTTTTATCACTACCATGTCATCATCCCACCTTGTAAACAGCAATAGAACTGCAGTTAAAGCACACTCGAGCATGAAAATATACATACCAACATACTATGATGCTAAGATGATGCTGTCACTTGTGGGTCACTTCTTTTTCTTTTTAAGGGTAAATAAGTAACAACAAGGTGAGCCTTAAAACTTCATGTCCTATTGCTATTCTCTTTCTCTGTTAAATCTGCTGTCCTCACAAGTCACTCTATCCCAAAAAGTGGGGTGTGACTTGTAGTGAATTATAGCTATGTGTATCCAGGCAAATGTCTACAGTAATTTTAAAAAGTGAAGGCAGGATAAGAAGTCAACGAAAAGTTAATGGATTAAAATTTTGTCTAATCTGAATTTTATGGTGGTATGAAAGGAAAGGGCATTTGTTCTACATGCACACAAATACTTGCAATGCACCTTCAGAGGTCTTCTTGCAGTGCTATAGCTCAGAACAGAACTGGAGTATTTGTATAATGTAAAAAAAATCAAATTTCAGTGGAAGAAAACTCCACAGACTCTCAGGTTCTGCATTTCAAACCATGCTAAATAGTTGCATACAGACATTATTCATGACATTTAACATACTGCTGTGATTATCTGTGTCTGTCAAAAATTGAGATATTGTGTGCTATAGTATACTTTAAAGAGATTTCATTCTTGCCTGGAAGAGCAATTATACCCTATACAAGCGCCAGCACACACTGAGGATTTCAGACTGTCTATTGTGACTGAATTCAGAATATAGTTTATTCTGAAATTCCATCAGTGAATGGAGCTGGCTATATAACTTAGTAATGCATTTGCTTCTGTGCTGTATGGAGATAAAGCACTGAAGATTCCTCAAAGCTCCTGCACTTTTTCCTAATTAGTGTTAGTGTTTTACCGAACACAAGTCTTAACTTAACAGTTTACATTTCTGGGTCTTAAAAAATACTGGCAGGAAAGAAAAGACTTTATCTGGTAGCATTAAAACAGTAACTCTGAGAAAAGATGGCTTGCCATGATTTTCTAGGAAACATCTCATTTCTGGAAAACAACATTTTTCAAACTACTTGTATTAATTCAAAGCCAACAGTACAAACTCATGTGAAAGCGTTATAGAAGCTGTGAACAGAATGGAAGTAATGGATTCCTTAGTAATACCAGGTTTGGGATTTCTCCATCATATGTAATATGATAAATTAGTAAACTCATTCATTCATCTACATAAGCTCTTTAATTTTTATTATCTAGTTGAGTTCTGATGTTTATCAGAAAGATTTTTCACCATGGCAACTTACTTATGTAATGTATTTGTTACCTTTCAAGGGTAAAGGTTTTTATACAATTGAGGGAAACAATGATGCTTTTTTATACATGAACACTCCATATTTTTTCACAAACTCAGGCTCTGATTCAGCCAGTTACACGCATGTATGCTATTTAAAAATCCTAACAATATTTGTCTCCAAATCACTTGCAAAGTCTTGTACTATATTATTATTGTAGTTCTTACCCTGTTAGGTCTTGGTTTTGTCTAGACAAGGAAATGTTACAATTTTCCAATGGTTTTGCAGCCTGAGTCCCATTTTTCAAAAATGTGTTGGTACTAAAATCTCTAAATGCCTTTTCTGCAGTGAAATCAAACTCTTCTGCTTAGACCATGGCTTCACATTAAGGGGAACACATATTTTCTCTTGTATACTGGGAACATCTACTTGCAGAACCACAGCAAAAGCCTGTTTACTTGCTTGAGTGCCCTGTCAGACTGGCAACATTTCTAAGAACATTGCTTCTGAAATTGGACTTATGCTCCTACATCACTAGCAGATTATGGAAGTCTTTTCTCACATTTGAGTGGAGTGCAGAAAGGCAATATACTCCCTGCAGGATTTTTAATCATAACTCTATCAGTGTAGATTCAATTATAACTCTATCGGAGACATCTGCTCTGTAGGCAAAGCTTGTAGACCCTGAGCAGAGATTGCAGCATTGCTTAAGTTTACTTGCTTGCTCCTTTGTTTACTTGCTTTTTATGCATGAAGAAAAGAGCTTGTAATGTGTGCTACCACTCAAACCAGCACAGTCACTTAAGGTCAGTTCTGCTACTAAATGGTTTCTGCAGGAATCTACATCCTACAAGTTGAACTTAAAAAAACCCCAAACCCAAAAAAGACCCAGGTCAGAAAAAACTACCTTAGTTAGACAATGTTTTAAAGATTTAAAATTTAATGTTAATTTTATTTACACTTTTATCCTGTAAGGTGCCTTTAAGAAGCAAATAAAGTGACTTGAAATAGAAACTGTTGCTCTTTAAAAAACCTCTGTGTGAGGTAGAAAGAAGGACTAACAGTACATTTCAGCAGTCACCTCTTTTCATCTGAGTTCAGGATCTTTGCATTTTGCCTTTTCAAACATGTTATCCCTGTTTGTAGATTGCAAAATATCAGATTTTTTTCCATGTTTTCCCTGCAAGAATGATTTTCTCCTCGGGATGCCCGGAGAGCTGAGCAACCTATATTACTCAGAAAGCTCAGTCAGGCAGCTCCAAAACTCCCAACCAGACCAGTTTTCACCATCCAGCACTGGTCAGTGGGAGCTGGGCGATGAGGACAGGGGCCGGGACACACCAAGGCACTGGAAGTGATGAGGGTGCGGGGCTCCCCATGCAAGTGGCACCTGGTTAAACCTGGGGTGCAGCCTTCGGGTCCTGTAGGATGAATTGGTCCATCTTTTCCTTCTTACACCCAGCTTTTAATTCAAATCTTACAGTGATGACAGAACCCTGTGTCTCTGATATCACAGCATCATAGAAGGATGCCAGAATTGGCAAGTAAGGCATTGTTGACTGGTTTGGGTGCAATTTCTGGGAGCTGGGGAGGGTCTTGCAGGCAAAACTCCCAGTGATCTCAATGGAAAACTTGGCTTGACCAAAGGGTGTAAGATCACCCTGTGGATTAGTTGGAAAGTGGAAGAATGTGCAGAAAAAAATGGGGGAGGCACAAAGTAACTTTAAAAACTGTATATGAAGGGTTAGTAGAAATGAGTAAAACTGCCCCCAGCACTCTGAAAATGTCTTTGACCCTTAATCTTGCCCCCTCTGAAGACCCAGAGTTCAAAGTCCTTGACTCCTAGAGCTAGGCTGCACTGTACATAAGCTGTTACTGCAACTGAAGTAAGCATCCCAAAGACAAACAGAAAGGGTTTAATAAGTAGACTTAATGTTACTCATATTACTTTTTTTTTTGTGCTCTGAACTCAGCTTTCCAGGAAGCACACAGGTAAAATAACATTTGTGGTAGCCAGAGGTGCTGAAATGATGCTGACTTTATATGTTTTACTGCTAGTCCTATGGTGCCACACAGTGGGTTGGACTCTTTCTCATCACTATGTCTTTACATCAGCACCTTTGCTGCAACAAGCTCTTCTGGTTTCTTCTCATCTCCTTCAGCTTCCATGTGCTCCATCCACAAGTTTAACTTCTGCTGTCAAAAAAATAAAGAAAACTTTTATAAAGGTAAGAGCAGGAGGCATTGGCTCCCAGCTGCACTGTTAAAGGGCTGTAAGCAACTTCTTTTCTAACATATTTATCTTCTCAACAGCTGGGAGAGAAGGGAATCTACAAGGCCATCCATGAGCTGGATATTCTTCTTCCTTGGATTCAGGCCTACATACAAACCATCATATGATGACTGAGGAAATCACAGACAACATGCTGCTTCTGTGCTGAGAACAGACCCTTACCCAAAATGCCTGAAAATAAAATGAAAGGTGGACATACGAGGGGCTTGGCAGCAACTCCATCCTGCTGAATGAGGGCCTCTGTAATACAGTGGTGTAAGGAGGGATTTTACAAGAGCTGTCACAGTTGGTCTGGCATTGCAGTTCTGCCTGTCCTGCGGTATGAAAGCAGCCTCTGGAGCAGTTATAGCATGATGATGCTGGCCCTGCCAGCTGCCTCACATGCATCCCTTGGACACGTTGCACGAGTACAACTGGAAATCTGCTACAGTGTGGATGAGACAATGTCCCATGGGCTGTGGGCATGATTTAGCCATGCATTGTGCCACTTCATGTGATTACAATTCAAAGCAATGAAGACCACTTTTGAAAACCTCTCCCCTAAGCTATACTACTTTTTAGTTGTTTGTTATAGTTACAAAACAGTATACACAAGCTGTTCTGCATATAAAGAAGAAAATCAATTACATATTTCTTATCATTATTATTAATTTAAGGCAATGATTGATACATAATACTCCAATAAATGTCAAAACTTTGATCTATGACTCACACATGACCTTCAGTTATCACATGCTCTACCTGGGATCACACAATGCAGAAAACACAATAAATGGACCACCACTGACTGAGATTGCAAAATGGTTTGACTGTGGGTACGGCCTCCTCAACATTCCTCAGACACCACCATCCAGTCCTCACTGCTGGCAGGGAGCAGTAGCCAGAGTCTGAGGACTCAGCACAGCAGACCCCGTGGCTGCATCAGCAAGAGAGGCTACTGCTTACTGCGTGCAGATGAGAGCCAGTGACACCTGCAAATACAATATGTTCCATGTTTAACTGGGAGGATCCATAGACAATGTTTCCAGGCATCTCATATCACTAAAGATTTTTCTTGTGGAGAATTTGCTGACCTCATTTGTGATTTGGGGTCTTTTTTTTTTTTTTTTTNTTTTTTTGCTTTTTCTCCCCTCATAGATGTTCAGAGTTGAGAAAGAAAAACTCCAGAAGTAGTCTAAAATGATTGTGAGTGGATCATTCATGTTTCCTGCTATGCTAAGGTGCAAAGGTAGATATGAGCTATCTGGCTAAAAACAATTTCACAGAACAAGCATTGCCACCTCTTTTCTCAAAGGGATGAAGAAGTCCACAAGTGACACACAGGGAGAAAGATCAATTTCAAAATAGCCCTAAGTGGATCAAATAGCTAATTTCTACAGATTCCACCTGGATTTAAGCAGTTGTCTAATTATTAATCAATCTACAAGTAACAATCTATTCTTCAGTGACTGGCACAGTGCCCTGTGGTGGTGGTGTGAGGAAGAGCAAGCCTATGCTGCACTCCTGGGGTCAGCCTTGCACTGGGCAGCCAAGAGACCTGCCCCAGCAGGGTCTGAGGTCAAGCTGTAGCAAGGCTCAACCCCTTTGCCTCCATCCATCTAAGAGGAAAATCAAGTTATCTTATGGCATGAAAACTTTGGGGTTCTTGCCTTCATTTTCTCTGTGGGTTAGGACACTGCAGATCATTTGTTGCCTTGCCTGTAAAATGAGAGCAGTGCCACCTCTGGGCATGGTGCATCCCTTTTTGCATTAATGCCAATCACATTTCCAAAGCAATTAAACACCTCTAAATGAAAGGCAAGGTATGGCACTTGAAAATAAATGTCTTTGTTTAATAGAGGGGCATTGTGATAAGTTACACATGCTATTTGTAACCAGTAGGTCAAGGGAGAGAGGTAATTCTGCCCCTCTGCACCACTCTAGTGAGACCTCATCTGGAGTACTTTGTTTATTTCTTAAATCCTCAGCAAAAGAAAGACAGCTCTGTTGGAGTAAGTCCACAGGAGTGCCACTAAAATGCTCAGAGGGCTGGAGCACCTTCCATACAAGGGCAGGCTGAGAGAGTTGTGCTTGTTCATCCTGGAGAAAAGAAGGCTCTGTGGAGACCTTATAATGACCTTCCAGTGCTTAAAAGGGGCCTACAGGAAAACTGGGGAGGGATTCTTTTTCAGGGAGTGTAGTGATAGGACGAGGGTAATAGTTTTAAGCTGAAAGAGCATAGATTAGATGTTAGGAAGACTTTTGTTACTGTTAGGGTGGTGAGGCACTGGAGCAGGTTGTCCGGAGAAGTCATGGATGCTCCATCCCTAGAGGTGTTCAGGGTCAGGCTAGATGATGCCTTGAACAACTAGGTGAGCAAGGTGCCCCTGACCATGGCAGGGGGTTTGGAACTAGCTGGTCTTTAAGATCCCTTCCAGCCCAAACCATTCTATGATATACAGGTCACCGAACAACAAATTATCAACAAAATAATCGATATTAAATATATTTAACTGGCAGTTCAAAGTAATGAGTATGGATAAAAGTTTATTGTCATTTAAAACCAGGCAAGTAAAGGAAAGCTTTTGAATTTTTCAGATAAAACTCTAGGTGTCACTCTTAGAAAACAAGACTCATACTGGTCCCAATTTATTTTTGACTCTTCAGTTGATGGTTACAGTTAGATCACATTTCATAAGTACTTTACATGGATGTAAAACTTTAGATGGATATGAAGATGGATTAGAGTTTGACATTTTTGTTTTTCTTTTAATTCAATTGACATGAATTTAGAATTGAAATACAGAGGACTTGAAATGGGCATATAACCAAAGACTAGCATTAAAAATCAGGTATTAATTCAGTCCCTGGTTTCATCGCAGAATTCCTATTGTAGACAAGTTACATCATTAAGGCATCGTTCTCATTTGGCAAATGGAAAAATTGTCTATAAATTATATACCTAAGTGAATTTATCTTTGCTTTGAGTACAGAAATACTCAGAAGGAAGTTAATACCCATACAGTGTTGATTACAGTCACTATTGCTTAGCATGGCTTGCTTTATTACAGTGTTTTTGTCTTTTTGGAGCAGTGACTTTTAGTACAGGGCGAAAAAGGGTGTTTTGTAACTGTTACTGAAAAGGGAAGAACGAAAACTACATGGCTTTGCATTTATTGCTGTTTTGTGCAAATTGTCACTTGCTCGTAACTTTTTGAAAATCACTGATCTAGTGGAAAATGGCAGCTGCACATGCTGTTTGGGACTTATGTAAATAATTCGGCAAGAGTCAGCAAAGACAACGATTTCCATTACAGACAAGACCATGTAAAAATTTCCTCTGTTTTCCCTAAAGTGCTTTTTTTTTCCTCTGAAGTGCAAAGACTATCCCTTAATAAGTAATTTATGTTGCAACCAGAACCATCTACACCGAATTCTTCATCTTGGCAGGAGACCTGGGGCGGTGTGTAGCATAGTCCTTAGCAAATGCTGGGATTGTCTCTCTCAGAGAGTGTTAGAAGGAAGCTTTTAGTTTTGGGTTGGTTTTTTTTTTCTGAAATGCGGGAATAAGATGTAACTTGTTTTGGATTTAACCATTTGATCACTGTTTCTTAATATCCATCACATACACCAGTTTCTAGATACTGCACTAACAGCGTCCTCACTGCAAACGTGCACGGCCAAAGGTGAAACTTTTGGATGCTTTGCCTAGTGATTAACAAGATGCTTCCCGAAATAGATGCCTGTAGCCACTGAGCCGAGGTACTACTCAAGTTATCTCCCCCCCCAGCAACCGCAGGGGGTTTCATGGGAGAGAGTTGTGAAGGGAAAGGCTGCCTGAGCAGGCCGTGCTGTTATGGGAATGGAAAGACTAGAGCAGCACTTGCATAGCTGTGCTGTGGCCACTCTGCAGCTTCCCCTGTCTCTAGCAAAGCTGCTTTCTACTCTAAAAAATAACTGCCATGGGGGCACCTGCTCCTGAAAATCAATAGGAGCTGCTCAGGTATGGAGACTTACTCTCAAGAACACCTAAGAAGAATGATCTTACCTAATGCATTTTTAATTTAAATTCAGTATTTAGTTTGATATTCCTATTCTGTTGGAAGAGAGATTGGGAAATATAAAGGCATGCCGTAGGTGTGTGGAGCATTTCCAGAGGAAAAAAGGAGGTAATGAAAATATAATACCACTGAGTAAAGCTGGAGACTGTAATGAAATAAAGATTCTGGTGACATGTTTGGAGTAAGTTTGAATTCTGAATGGCAAAACATTATGGATAATGTTTTTTCACTCCCAGGCATGAGGTTGTAGAAGCAGTCACAAAGCCAGAGGGCGAAAGGGTAAATGAGCATATCAGGAGCCTCTGGAGGCCTGTGATCATAGAATCATAGAATAGAATCATAGAATAACCAGATTGGAAGAGACCCACCAGATCATTGAGTCCAACCATTCCTATCAAACACTAAACCATGCCCCTTAGCACTTCGTCCACCCATACCTTAAACACCTCCAGGGAAGGTGAATGAACCACCTCCCTGGGCAGCCTCTGCCAGTGCCCAATGACAATTTCCATGAAAATTTTTTCCTAATGTCCAGCCTAAATCTCCCCTGGTGGAGTTTGAGGCCATTCCCTCTTGTCCTGTCCCCTATCACTTGGGAGAAGAGGCCAGCTCCCTCCTCTCTACAACCTCCTTTCAGGTAGTTATAGAGAGCAATGAGGTCTCCTCTCAGCCTCCTCTTCTCCAGGCTAATCAACCGCATCTCTCTCAGACATTCCTC
>WAAB01025372.1:271352-299404 GCA_013389865.1 Piaya cayana
CCTCCTCTCCACAACCTCCCTTCAGATAGTTGTAGAGAGCAATGAGGTCTCCTCTCAGCCTCCTCTTCTGCAGGCTAAACAACCCCAGCTCTCTCAGCCATTCCTCATAAGGCCTGTTCTCCAGCCCCTTCACCAGCTTTGTCACTCTTCTCTGGACTCACTCCAGAGCCTCAACATCCTTCTTGTGGTGAGGGGTCCAGAACTGAACACAGTATTCGAGGAGCGTCTCACCAGTGCTGAATACAGAGGGAGAATAACCTCCCTGGACCTGCTGGTCACACCATTTCTGATGCAAACCAAGACACCATTGGCCTCTTGGCCACCTGGGCACACTGCTGGCTCATGTTCAACCGGTTAGATGATGCAGCCTGGGATAGCGTTTGCCTTCACTGCTGGAAAGATGAAATCCATTAATGTTCAGTTGTCTACCAGCAGTTCCACATCCTCTTCAGCAGACCTATACTCCTGTCTGTCATATTTTTCTTCTTAGTTTTGAGGCAAATTCTGAAGAATTTTGCACTCTTCATTTGCAGAAACTTCGATCTTGCTTCGCGTTTACCCTTACTTTCAGATTCACTGATTAGTTCCTCTGAATTCTCAAAATGTTTCTTTTTGAAAGGAAAATATTGGTTCATTGAAGTTACAACTCACGTAACAACACCCAGTCTTACCCAGAGAATTAACATCTACCTTAATGGTACCTTTCCCAGTAACAATTGCCTTCTCAGACATACTGTGTTTTATCATATGTTATCTTTATCCAAACAGATGATTGGGTAGTGGCTACCTTACGTGACTACAGAGGAATGTGATTTACCGTGGTATTCTACCCAGCCCCATTTTGTATTCTCTGATATTTTCCTTCAGACATTTTGACAGTTGATTCCTTCTGTGACATACAATATTTCTTCACCATCCCATCTCAATTAGCAAAAGGATCAATGTTATAGGAGCAGATCTGTAAGTTAAAAAAACTGGTATTGAGGACCCAGTTTCCACCCTGTGTTTGTTTTAAGTTTATTTTGGACTAGCTCTATTAGGTCCTGTGGACTGAGTTCCTGTTAACAACTGAACATCAAGTGAATTTCTGAAAACATCTTCCAGTTTTATTTCTATCTGAATAGAACTCATTTTTGCAGGCTCTAAGAGTGATTCCAAATACAAGCTGCAGTATGAGTGGGTGATGATCNAAGGACTGTTGTGCTTTACCTGTGTATGTGGCGAAAAAACTGTGTACACCACAGCTAAAACCTGGTGTATCATGACACCCACAGTAGCTACATTAAAATAAACCATCCCTAGCTGTGGCATCACATGTTACAGTTTATTCTTCAATTTTACTGCATAGATATGCACAGAATAGGTTGATCTGGCAAGCCAGATGTGTTGAAAAAGGATGAAATGAGAGTCCATAGCCCTTTAAGCATTAATATGAAAAAATGAGTTTGGTTTAAGTGGGAAGGTACGAGTCCTTTTATAACTTTTTCATAAGTTTCGGAAATTTTTTGTAACTACCATATAGACCTTCCTAGATACTAAGTAATTCTTGCGTAATTGTTGGGATGAATATGCTTTCACAAAACTCAGGTAGCTATGTTAGGAATGCTATTCCCGTCCTCATGATAATTAACTCATATAGACCTTTTAGAATATCAACATGCTGTCTATGATTAGTAAAACAATCTTGTTGTTGCTTGGCTGTCAATTTTAATGAAAGTGAGAGGGTCTAAATTAGCTCAAATCTGGATCAAATTGCTGACTCTGTTCAAAAGTTACTGAGGAGGAAGGAACTGACAGCTAGAGAAACTGTCTAAGTTTCATTTCCTTAGGAAAAAAGATTAGCAACTCAACCTACCACAGTACTTATGTTTTAATTACTTTAGTGTATGCTGCTTGAGATTGTACTTTGTTCTCCAAAACTTGTTTGTTTTATTGTCTTTTTAGAAACTATCTCTCTTTTAATTTGGGGGTAGGGACTCATTACCCTCTTCAAAAAAGCAGCAGAATCTTACTTCTCTCATTTCTTGGTCTTTTAAATATTTGTTAGTAGCTAATTAAATCCTTACATTGCCTAAAGTGGACTAGAGGGTGCCCATTCAAAACATGTCACAGCTGTTAGTCCACGCTTTTGAAAAAAAGCAGATATGTGACTTTAAAATGAAGTGCACCAACACTTGACCCACAGTAGCTCTTTTATAGGCAGCCTTATTTCCTGTGGAGATGAAGAGGAAATGTACTTAGGGTGTGAAGTCCTTCTTGGTTTTTTAACTACTAAAAAGCAAAGGTCTTGCATGTTTCTTCTTTCACTTCAAATTCTGAATCTAACTGGAAAGTCTTTGCAGGCAAATTGCTCTCAAGAAGTCCAGTTCTAAGTAAAATATCATCTGTGGATGGACTGCTTGCATGCCTGACTTTCTGGTGTGCTCGTAAGTGTTCTGGAGACAGGACAGAAACAGGTAGGACCAAATCTGCATGCTGCTTTACTTTTTTCTCTGAGTAAAGATGACTGGCTTGCTTAGTCACACAATTATGAATGGCACTTAAGAGAATGGCGGACCAGGGGAATCCCCACTGAACAGTCTCCAAGATTGTTTTAGAAGAAAGAATTGCATCACGCAGCAGACTTCTGCTAGGAAACCTCCTATGGATGTTTCCAAATGGTTATGACAAAAAATGCCCACCCCGTAGGTTTGTTTGAAACATTTTGTGGGTATTTTCTTACTGATGCTTAAAATAGATAATTGAGTTATCCTCCAACATATGCTCACAGCTACATGCTTGTGTTTGAATGTACAAATGTGATATTTAACTATTATAAAATGTGTGTGGGATAACAGAAAAAAAAGATGAGATTTTGCCCCAAAACGCTCACCTTTCAACTTCGGATATTCGGCAAGAAATTAAACCGTTACAGGGTTGGTTTCAGTAACATTTTCCTCTAAAATTGAATGAGTACAAATTTCCAACAATAATTGTGTCTGCATGATAAAAGTAATTAAAACTGTGAAAACGAACACAACTGTACAATGAAAAACTGAATGACTCTTGGATTCCCTGCTAAAGACCAAACCAGAAAACTCCAACGCAAGTAAAAGCCCACAACACATAGAATCAGCATAAGGAGAAGACATGAATCACAGAACAGTGTGTGGAGAAAAGTCCTTAAGCATAATGGGAGGAAAATGAGTGGGGCTGGCTAAAGACATTTTGAAAGTCTGAAAAGTACCATAGGGACACAGCACTAAGAATGCAGGGAAAATATTGGGGGAGGCGGGGGGAGGTATGATTTCTGGTATTAACAATCTATGATGGAATTTCACCAGAGTCCATATAGTTTCAGGAGGTTGCATGCTGGCCTCTGCCAAGGTCAATGGAAGTCCCTAAGAGGATGCACCCAGCACACACAGAAACAGAGAGATCATCCAAGATTATCATCCTTTGGTCTTCTCTCTTTAAAAATAACACAATCCTTTTGGAAAGGCGCTGCGGGATATTATCACAGATGCCTAGATGCAGAAGTTCAGACGGCTTTTGGCCTTCTTTTGAAGGAGGATCTGAGCCTATGAAAATTAAGCTGAATAGCAGACTGAAAATACCAGAGGTCTCTATGTGGGAAGTTAATGTATAGAGGAAAGTATGCACTCATTTACTGGGAATTGGGGAAAGGCCCTGTAAGAAAAACGTGATATTTTTTTCTATCTGTTCATGCACAGCAAAGGTGGACGTATTCATACATATTCATAGGAAACAGCAAAAAGTCAAAACCACAGAACACAGTCAGGCCAAATTACTGTGGAATAGTTTTCTGAATAAATTAGTTCTCCTTAAGTGAATTAAAATGTTGCCTTAAAACAAATGGAAGCATTCATGGAAAACATTGTGGTAATACTAACGCAGTTGTCTTATAAAGAACAGAGTTATTAGGGAAGAATTAGGAAACCTTGGAAGATCATTTTGGAGAGAACTATTTTAATAAAATATGTCTCTATTTTAGAGAGGGCTTTTCATTCACTGAGGCACAAAGTGCCTTATCTAAAATCGGTGTTGCACTGATAGCATTGTATTGATAACATTGCCTGGTTAAGATTAAAAGTCAACAATAAGAATGCTGAAGACGCCTCTAGTGCCTACAAAACCCAAGTGGAAGATTTTCAAAGATCTTTAGGAAGAATCTTGAAACAACTATATTTATATTGTACTTTTCCCTATTTGCCTAGCTGTGCTTTTAGAAATTCTTATTTTAAATCTTTTCACTACAACCATGATGATTTAAAAAAGATTAGAAAAAATTCCAACCACAAATCTCTGACATACACCCCGAGATTCATGAAATCACATAAGACGAGAAGCTGGGGCTTTGAAACGGAAAAAGTACTGTGTGATTTGTGATATAATGCTTCAAACCAAATAATATCCTCCAAAGGATATTATGATACTGAAACCAGAATATTTTCAAGAGTAAATATTTTATTCTTCTTGGAATAATGAAGAAGAGCTGGTGAAAATGAAAGGTTTCATGTGGAAAAACCCATAGACACTCTGTGGTTGTACCAGAGGTGTTTTATGCAACATCAGCTATACTTTGAGCTACTGCCATGCTAACAGTTGTACTGCTTTTTCATTAATATGGACTTAAACTTATATCGAATGAAATTTAGAATTTTCTTCTATTTTATGTGTAACAGATTTTAATCAGGCATTGAAGACAAAAAGACTACAAACTGTAGAAGCATAGAGTAAAATTGTACACTGTTTGTCCATCATTGTATTCTACAATGCCATCATTATTTTCCCTACTTTACTGCAAGAAAAATAGCATTTTAGATTTGCACCTGCCTTTTTCATGGCTACCTCCCTCTGGTAGCTGACAGTTTCCTTTTCATTCAGACATACAGACTGTGTTTTTGTTGGAGAGCTGGAAAATCAGTTTGTACCAGCCTGAGATATGACAGAAAGAAACAAGGACCCTTTGGTCTCCATTACATATTGTTGTCTGTGGAAAATCATATGAGAAAATGTGTTATAGGTCCCTCTTTCCAGTCTCAGAATTCCTCATATACATCAGTTCAACAGTCTTTCATGGAAGGGGAGGGGAAAGAGTATTACGCTCATTTTTGTAAATGGGGACACTAACTGCTGTTAACGGGGACAGCTATTCTGTGTAAAATATTTATACCATCTCCAGAGGCTTCAGACTAGTATTTTGATGCAAGTCCTGAATATTCATATTATGCTCTTTCTGGAATCTCTAGGCAATATAAAACTGGTGTTCATGTAGTTAGGAGCAACCAAAAAAGTCCACAACAGTGTGTGAGAAAGGCCAGTCCAGAATAGCTACTAACAGCTATCCTCTCCTTTCTGGGCCAGACAAAATCTTGATCTCTTACTTACAGGATGAATGAATACTCAGACTGTAGGGGGCTAGTTATTTCCTCTTACTAATTCAGAAAGCAATCATTAGTGTTTTGAGGGGCATGGTTTTCCCAACCTATAAACTCTTTCCCATCCGGCGTGGGGTTGCCAAATTGAAATTCTGAAGGGAAGCTTGGAACACACATCTTGTGTCAGTCAAAGTACCATGATATTAATAATTTGGAATTTAAATAACCTATAAAGGTACCTATCGGCTCATTTTCTATCTTGACAACTATATCTATAGCTGACTAACACCACCAGGTGTTAGTTTCCTTTTCCTTCCATTTCTTGGGAAGACTCATCTGCTAATGTGTTTCTGAAATTTTGTGAGTAGCAAGAAGGATCAACAATGCATCATGCATTTTCCTGTTGGTGATTACAGGCAGACAGGAGTGGATGGATGCCAAAGGATCTTCCTTGCATCATATTTCAGGTGGTACAAAGTCATTTTCCAGTTCTCTTAATAAAATAGTATTTCCAAAAATTTCTTGGAAGGGGCAGGATAGATTATTTTGTTTAGAAAAATGTCAAAGAGTTCATTTTGAGAGTTTCAAAAGTTACTCCTGCCCCAAGATATTTTTCTTATAAAACAAAATAGCTGGTTTGTGCCAACATTAGCCTTAATGATCATTGAAAACATCCTCTAAATCACAGAGATAAGGTGGTCACAAGGACGACACAATTGCATCCTCCATGATGTATAGCACCAATGAAACTTACCCATATCTCTAAGAGATTGACAGGGATTTTATTGAAGTAAGGGAAAATATTAGTCTTACAGTGTGTTCATAAGGGTTACTTGCAAAACCATGAAGACTGATTATCAAGACATCTACTTTGCAGACAGTGGTAACACGAATAACATTATTCAGTAATTATATACCACTGGTACAATGAATATGGAAACTTTAATCACTTAAACCGCTTAATGCCCCCTAGCATTGTGAAGGGTGAACTGAAGGAATTTCTACTGCTTCATAGGAAAGGGTGCTGAAGTGTGATATAAGGTCAGAATGACAACTCAGAGAGGGTTTTCCGACCCTCAGCTGCTTTCCTTGAGCAGCTGTAATAGTGAAAGGTACTGAGTTTTAGAGAAACGAAAGTCTGGCAAAGATCTACTAGGCTGGTAAGGGCAGTTCCCTGTTAACCACGCAGCCAGCTTGCTAAGGAGCACACATAAAACAAAGAAATGAAAGGGAAAAACCATTAATCAGAGGTCATAGTGAAATCTGACATGACCTTGCAAGGACATCACTGGGTAGTTGGTGTAAGCTGTTGTATGAACAGAAGGGTGTGAAACCTCTGCTTTGCATGAAGAGTCAGATGACTTCCAGGCAGCAAAATGATAAAAATGCCTTAGTTTCATTTCTTACCGTGTTTGGAACAGATGACAGTCCAACTGTGACTCTGGAGCCACAGAGAAGGACAATTCCAATTCTGTGCGACACGAGATTTTCAATATTATTCTGGCTTCTCTTCCAACTTGATTAGCACTTTGCTCAATTAAAGAACTTGTACTAGGGCTGAGCATTCAGTCTTGTTCA
The DNA here is from genome assembly GCA_013389865.1 of Piaya cayana. NCBI lineage: Eukaryota > Metazoa > Chordata > Aves > Cuculiformes > Coccyzidae > Piaya > Piaya cayana. The sequence goes on from WAAB01025372.1 coordinate 278,312, forward strand.
TCAGGTGCTCAACAGATGCCTACTGAGGAACACAAATAACAAGTTGGATACTTTTAAACACTTGCCTCTGTCAGGAAAAGGGAGATATTTTCAGGATACCTCCTGTTTTGTTTGTAACCATGTTGATGCTCAGAAAAGGCAGCACAGATGATATGTGCATGTCAACATTAACGTGGTGTCATTTATTCAAATACAAAGGATTTGGGAAAAGAATCCTTTATTTCTATATTAGAATACATTTTCTGCCCTGCCACTAGGTGATGATTTACTGCATGCAACCATTTGCATGAGAAAAATGTGGTGATGAGTAGAAGGCCAGAATCTGGCCTCCACAGGCAGGAGAGTGTAACTGGAAGTCAGACCTGCACTCAGAAGACAGCATGACAGAACCAGGCATCACAGCTTTCTTCTTCTTTGTTCTTTGCTTTCCTTGATTCATGACATAGCACTGCTTAGGGAGTAAAAGACTACAGTGGGACTGGGACACCTTTCCTGTATTTCCAGATTTGCCTTTTCTAGGTGCTAAATGGCCATAAATTGTCCCATTGCTCTTTGCTTCCATTTTCTTATTAGCAAAATTGGATGTTTGACAGTGGCCTCCTCTGAAAGGTGAGGAGATCTAGTGATAAAATTAGCCATATAATCCTCCAAAACTTTAAGCCACTCTACAAAACGTGAGTTGGAAAAATCCTTTCTTTCTGATATTTCACCCTCCTATTCTCTTGAATGTTTAGTAGGCCATTTCTGTCCAGTAATAGCAGACTGAAGGGAAGTCACCTAAGAGGTACAGCCTACTTTAGATGAGATATGTGTCTGACAGATTAACAAGGCAGTCTAACCCAGTGCAGTCACTCCGGATGAACTGTTCTCTACAGAGGAGGCCGATGTTACTGACTTAGTCGTTCAGATCCCAGAATTACATCTTCTGCTTGGCTGGATAATCACAGCAACTAGTTGTGTTCATTTGTGCTGTGATTTGTTCTCAACATGTTAGGAAGACTAAGCTGTTTGAGTAAAGATCTCTGCCAAACTCCTTACTTGCATCTCTTCATTGCCCGCTCTCCAGCATTGCCCAAACCAGGACCTGTATTGACAAAAATGGGGCTTTATGACCCAGTTTTATATTTCTGACAGCATAAAGAGTGCCATATGTAACAGGAATAATTTTCCTTCCCCCACCTGACATCTCCCTCTCAACACTTTGCCAAAGATTCATAGACTTATGGCAGTTATGTGCCTCAGCCAATGTTTCCCACCTTGTAATATATGCTTGGTTTTCCTGTGTGTATAAAACTATATTTAGCTGTGCCACAACATGGCATTTGACTGTGCTTGCCTTGCAAAACAACCTAGATATTTCATTGTCACCAGTCAGTGAGTCCACTTTGAACAATGAGTCCACTTTGAATCTTGGTGGAACCTTCGTTTTGTCACTATTCCTGGAGGTACACAAAAGACGTGTAGATCTGGCACTTAGGAACATGGCTAAGTGGTGGACTTAGTAGTGTTAGGTTAACAGTTGGACTCAATAATCTCAAGGGTCTTTTACAACTTAAATGATTCTATGATTCTATGAGTCTAATTTCTAGCACAGGATCACAGAATCAGAATGGCTTGTGTTGGAAGGGACTTTTGAAGATCATCTTGTCCAACACTTTTGCCATGAAGAGGCACGACGACTTTGCTTTTCTGCTTTGAAGTAAGCTTGAAAAGCACCTCACCTCCATGTTAAGACTTCCAGCAACCAAGTTATTGCTCAGCCAGTTTTAATATCCTAAACCTGTACTCGGTACTGGTGAGACCGCTCCTTGAATACTGTGTGCAGTTCTGGGCCCCTCACCATAAGAAGGATGTTGACGCTCTGGAGAGTGTCCAGAGAAGAGCAATGAAACTGGTGAAGGGGCTGGAGAACAGGCCCTATGAGGAGCGGCTGAGAGAGCTGGGGTTGTTTAGCCTGGAGAAGAGGAGGCTGANTGAAACTAAAACCAACACGGGCCTTACATAGTGCTACTAGTCAAAGCTGGCTACAGGCATGATTTTTGTGTAGTACTGTACCTGTTTTGAGATGTGTGCCATCTGTGCATGCTGCTGATCCCAGAGTTTTAGCATGCAGCTTTTGGACCTGCAATTGCTGGTGAAATTCAGTTCTTGTCTCTGCAAAGTGGCAATTCCATTTGTGATGTTAGTACTAGCACAAACCTATTCTGTAGATGGAGGTCCTGTTTCAAGCTGCAGATGAGAAACTGTTGATGGAGTTAGTGGTCATTTGCTCAGATAGGAAATTCTTCTGTGAAAAGGGACAGCTTTTTGCAAGCAACACTAAAAGAAACATCCAGGACCTGTGCTGGAGATCTCAAATAATATCTGTTGGGGGACAGTTTGATTCTCATCTCTTTCTAATGGGCTACAGACATCCTCCACTGCAGCCTGTGTGAACTTAGGCAACATGTAGTGTTTTCCTCATCCTCTCTGTTTCCTTTTTCCCTTCAGGGTCCTTCTTTCTTTTCCTTGTAGGCTCCCGCTTACCCTGCACTTACATAATACAGCCTAAAATTACTCTGATTTCTTCATAAGACTCTTCCCAGTAAACTGTTTTCCCATGAAATCCATCAAAGCAGAATTCCATTCCTCTACTCACCCTCTCCTCAATACAGTTGTTTCAGTGATCTGCACTTGGCGACCATCTGGTCTGTTTTCTTCAAGTGGGCTTTTTTTCATCAGTGCCTTTCTGTTTTCACGTTCTACACATCTAACTACAAAAGAATTGGTAGTTAAGGAACTTTAATTATTACCAAGCAGAAATGAGTGTCTTGAGTACTACATACTTGGGCACTCTTGCTAAGAGTAGACAGCCATGGAGGAATTTAGTATGATACATCATTGCACCCATGCTAGAGCTTCATTTTCCCTGAATCTATTTCCAGTCTGTCAGTGAAGAACGATAAAGCAGCAGAAATGAACTTTAGATTATGGAAAGACTGCAAACAGTGATTCACAGAAGGACAGCAATAGGGAGAAGATTTAAATCTCTGAGTGACTCTGAAAAAAGCCACGGCAATGTCAATAGCTACTTTAGAAGAATACCAGAAATGAGTTGACAGTTATACTGACCCCTTAACCACACATAGTACGGGGTTTTTTTTTCAGATGCCTTGTAACAATATGCTTGAGCCACAATGCATACTCCTCAATCAGTATCATAATTTCCCCCTTTTCCCCAACCACGTGTAAAAGAAACTTGTGAATATGCCACGTAAATGTTACCTGTTGATGAGCCACTAAAATTTTTTCCAGGACCATGCTTTAAGAAAGCTGCTTTCGAGGGATTCCCTCTATTAGCCAAAACCAAAGAGTTCTTATCTAACACTATCTTGTCTAAATATACACAGTCTGTGATGACGAAATAAAATATTTCAAGACCAGGTATAAATACCACTGACAAGCAGATGAAGTTCAGTCGTCTGCTTTCTTCTAATAGAAGATATAACTATTAGAAGTTGAAGCTCACTACTTTTAGAACTACCATCTCCTAGACTTAGCTGAACATTTTAGCTGAGCCACTACCAAGAAAATGACTTACCAGACCTGCAGCTTGTTTATTCTGTCTGTCATCGTGATTTATTTTGGACGTTTTGGAAACAGCTTAATTCTTGCTCAACTTCAAAATGATATAGACCAACTGAAAGCTGACTTCGTAAGTACAGTGTTCTACTGCATTTCTGCTCTCCTGCTTATGCTTTAGATATAGTCCAATGTATACTGATAGAGGGTGACCATTGAACAAAGTTTTTTAAACAAGAATATGGACAATTTGGTTTTGCTAGTCTCTTTCAGCAGCATGATTCAGGCTTACAAAAATCATAACAGTGTAGCCATTCACATTTGTTTCAGGGGCACTCTCTTTCACAAGAGTTTCTCCCAGCTACATTTAGTCTTTGATTAGGTAGAATGTTTTATAACAAGAAATCTTAAGGCAATTTATGATGATTGAATGAATCTTTATTCAATTCTATTCAGATGCAACTTGCTGACACCTGTTTAGTTTCAGATAACTAATGTTATTGGGGGATCTAGTATTAGTTAACAATATAACCAAAATGGAGAAAGAACTTTTGCTTTAATAAATGCACCTGGTACTTAGTAGTAGTAGTATTAGTACTGTGTTCCCCAACGATGGTTCCTGCTACTTATTCTTTTGCATCCTCCAACCATTCTGCTTCTATATCTGTGATCGTGATCTGGCATGGGAATGTTAAGTGATATTACCTCTTTTCAGATAGAATTCGGATAACTTGAAAGCTGTAATGTTAATTCACCGGTCTTCATCTAGGAGGCATTAAAGTAGTCTACAGATGACTTCAGCTGGGATTAGTCATAGGAATAAATCTACAATAGAATCACTTCTATTTAACAGTTTATATTCTCAACCTATTTTTCTGAAAGCAAGGGCAAGAGCCAACTTCCTTTTCCAGCTCTGATTTCGGCAGAGGTTTTTGCCTATGAAAGGTAAAATATAGTAGTCAAAGAATCCCTCTGAAGCGTCACACAAAAAAACCTAGAATGGTACTTCATTGTTTACAAATTACTAGGAAACTGACTGTGAAATTTGCATTATATCTTAAAATTGTAATTACTATAGACCAGAGAGATTCTCACTTGAATATTTATAACTCTGTCAGAAAGGTCTTGAGCCACAGTGAGCTTCCTGCCCATTAAAAACTCCAGTTTACAACAAGTGCTCACCACGTCTCAGAAGAAGAGCAAAACAAAGTTTGGCGATGTGCTCAGCATGAGGAGCCAATCAGCCTGCAAGGTTTCTGTCTGCTTACAAGTTTTCCCTTTGCACTCTCTATATTTAAATTACTGAGCAGATAAAAAAGGAAATAGTGACTGTTGTATACAAAAAGAAAAAAAGACATACACAGAGAAGAGGAAATGATTCAGTTTACCTCTCCTTGGTAGGAGAATTGTATTGCTCTTTGTTTCCTAGAATCTGCCAGTGTGTGGCTAACAACTGCTGTTTAAACTCCATCTCTGCAAGCTCTCAATAGTCGCCTACCCCTATGTATCTCCACTCCTGACTTCAGGCTACTGGGCTCTTCTTCAGTTCTACAAACTGTATTTTTATAATAAAGTTAATTTTTTTCTGTTCCATGTGAGATTTTACTAAGACTGGATAAGTTCAGACTACACACTCAAGGACTTTGTCTTACCAGAAAAGATGCTGAGATCAGATATGACAATTCACTATGCTTATGCCATTCACTATGCTTATGAAGTTAAATTTTCAGCTCTCAATACGAAAAATTCCAAGGAGCATTTAGTAAAATAGATGGAGTTAAATATCTCTGTTAAGATGAATTACAGTGGGAGAAAACATTGAAAAGCAGACTGACACTGTTTCTGGTAGTAGGCAATCATCCAATGCAATTTGGTGCTTTGAGAAGTGAAAGGGCTGTAACAGCGATAGGTCAGTGGTACAAAAATCATGTCTCTGTTTTTTACTGTTCATTTGAATGGAGAACACAAATTTGCATTGTGATGAGTATTGTTTCTATAAGTTATGTTTGTTCTTTGTTGCAGAACTCAAGTCATTCAGATGTAGCTGACGGTGGACCTATTTTTACAGATAAGCTGATAAACTGGACTGAGGTGAGTCAGAACTAGATATGACAAAGCATCTCAGGTACATTGTGGGGCACTTTTGGTACAAAGCATCTCCCAGGGCTAGCGTAACCAGCTCAGTAGAATGAACATGAGCAGAGGTCACTTTGGTAGCATGAAAATGAGAAAACAATAGTTATGAAAATGTTTCCTGTAAGTGCTTCATACAGTACCATGAACTGATAGTGAGGTACAGCCAGGTCCATGAGTTGCAGGTTCTGCTCCATCTTCCTGATTGAAATGGCAGTGGAACACCCACAGGCTGCATCTTCTCCTTGTTCATTTTCTTGCTGATGAGCACTCACGGAGCTTTGGTTTTGATTGTATGTTTTAACAGAGAAATGAAAAAAGGATCATCCTGAGCCAGATTGTTTCCATGTATTTGGAAATGCTTGAAAACACTGACAAGTCAAAAGCACACATCAGGCACATATCTGAGGAGCTCTATACTCTGAAAAATAGCCTTCCTGATGGCTTAAAGAAGATGAAAGACCTCATGGATCTATCAAAACTTCAGGTAAGGCTCTTCCTCTGCCTCCAAGCCTCATGACACTATATTTTCCAGTTGGGATTTGAGTGTGACTAAAGACAATAATTGTTCAGTAACCTCTCTGGTAAACCCGACCATACACTGGAAAATGCGAAGTTTCCAGTTGCAGGGGCTGCTATGGGTGTGCGGTGAAGGGCGTCAGTGCAGTAACCACCCTCCCCAATTCTTGCTGGAGTCTGGCACAGAGGTGCTGGCAGCACTACCTCGTTGTCCGCCCACTGGAACTGCTGCTGACATTGCCGCTTGTGGTTTACAAGTTCAGGGGTAGAAGTTGTGCCTGGTTGTGGCTTTCCTTTGCTGGCTTTGAAGGTACTTGGCTCATCAGTGAGCGCCAGTGCACAAACCACCAGCCTCTGCACCCTTCACCCTCAACACTCCACTGGAGCTTGTTGCCTGTGGGTAGATCATACATCATCACGATAACTTCAGTGTAGCTCCATTTCAGAGTATATGGCTGGGCTGTGACATGTTGCAAAGTAGCACAGAAAGTGGAAAACAAAAATCTGTGACAAAGTGGTTCTTTGTTGTAGGATTTGGTAGCAGAGCAATTGGAAACTGCAGGTTTTCATCTGGTTTATCCTGGTAGCATTTTAACCTGTAGGATGCGATCAGTAAATAATTATAGCTCTTGGCATGACCTCCATTCTATTTATTTCTTACTTAAAACAGATGACTGACTTGAAAATCCGACGTAAAGCTGCAAATGAGCTGTTTAGCGTCTTACAAAAACTGGTGGAGACACCAGCTTCTCTCAAGAGGAAAAGGAGCCAGTTTCAGAGGAAGTGCAAATGCCAGTGATATCGTATAGCCTTTTGTGCTGAGTTATTGTGCAAATTTTGTAATGATGCACATTTTCTATATTAGTCTTTTTATTAAGTTTTTTATACCTTTATTTATTAATATTTAAATTTTTAAACGATTATTTATAAAGAAACACCAATGAAAGTATTTATTCCTCCTCCTACTGTATAAGAAATGACTTTGTCTTAAAATCCTGTCTGTTACGTGTTTGTTGACCTAAAAATACAGAATGAAGCAAAGTTTAGCCAGTTTCCATATGGAAATCCTGAGATAACATTATGTGGTAGCCAGCTTTCCATCTGGTGCTATCTTGAGAAAGGTAACTGTAATATTAATCTCATCATTCATTTATTTGGCGTGGATACGAACACCAGTTTGGGGAAGTTTCTGTACTTGGCAAAACACATTCATGGCTGTTTACCTCTGAGCGGATCTAAATCCAAATCAAGCAGACAGACATGCTTACAGATATGCAGAAGTTGCAGCACTTTTCTGAATTAGGAGTTTGGTAATTCATTGCAGATAATTATTGTTACCAGGAGGCCAGGCTACTTAGTGGCTTCAAGAAATGTGACTGACTCTGTTGCACTGACTTGACTTCAAATCACAGATTTTGAAGTTCTGTATTTTTTTGTATTGAATCACATCAATGTGTCTCACATGATTTTATTTATTTGGAGGTGATTGTATGGAAGTTTTTATCTGAAGGACTATATTTTTTTACAGGAATTTTATTTAAAACTTTGGATTTCTTGATGGAAACCTTTTGAAATTTAGATATGAAATAATAAACAAACAAACAAATGAACTGTGCTTGCATGTTTATTCACCAGAATCTTTGTGAAAAGTGGAATGCTAATCTTGCTCTATGTTATCACAAACAGTAGCCCTGTCCACATATATAAAAGTGTATTTTATTTCCTCCTGTCTGTCCAAGATTTGCAAATGGAAAATGTTTTTTAAGAAATCTGGCAGAAGTAATCTTATACTCCCAAGCTTCTTGAGCTCTGCTTGTATCTGGATGAAAAATCTTAATTTTGATTATAGGCTTAAATAATTTGAAATTTCTTGTTACTCTGACTTAAAACAAAAGAAACTTAAATTTCTCTGCAAGTCAGAGATATAGAGCTCAGACTATCTGTTGGGTTCTCAGTAAGCAGTACAAGCTGGAGACCTGGGCCTTCTTGGGCTTTAGCCAGTCTCAGAGGCTGGGATTTGGCCTTGGGTTTCAGGAGAGGAGTTGGTCGAGCTACAAAATTTTCAGGTCCCCAGGCATTTATTGAGAAAATTGTCTGAGGGCAGACTGGTCGGGTGACTGGGAAGGGGGCAGGTTTTCCTTGGGATTACTGCCAGCACAGTACCTCAGCTAATTCCACAAATAACTAATTCTCCAAACAGCACCCCACCAAACCCAGAGTTTAGTTGTAGTAAGTCCAACAGGTTTAGTTGTAATTGTCTCAGTTCTTCCTACTCCCAGGTGTCTCCCTTGGTGTAAGACACCTTCATTCACATCCTCATTTTGCAGTCATCACAAAGTGATTCAATGATCCTGGAGATTTGGACTGATTTTAAAGGAAACAGCTATTCTTGTTCGTACTCATTACAGACATCCACATGCATGTGAGAGGCAAGTAAAATAATCCTGTGGGATTTCTCCCATTCCAGGACTAAGGACAAGAAGCCTCGGTATACATTCAACATAGGAAATGTGTCCTTCTGATCACATTCTGTTTCAGGAGGTGTTATTTGAAGGAGAATAGATGTCCTCCAGGGAAGCAAAGCCACCTGTTACAGCTTCTGTTAAAAATTACAAAAATGAAACAATGGCAGTGAAACAGTGAGTCTAATCATTACGTCCGACTAAATTAATACCATATTTATTGAGTTAGAGTCAGGACTGGTTCAAAGCTACTTTATTAGACTATAAACTGAGAAGTTTACAGTCCTTCCACACCTTGCCAAGGGGGTTCATGGAAAAGCAATTGAAGCCAATGCTATGCACCCGAAAGAAATAGCATTTGCCCATTCATCATGCCTTAGTTGTGTGTGTCCACACTCTGTGCTGTCTCATGCATTCCTGCTGTTGCTCAGTTAAATTTGGCTCAAAATAGCAAGAGTTCTGAGGGAGGTTGCTACTCAACTGCATAATCTCCCAGGTTCTTCTCAACCTAGTGCTAGTTAGCAGAAGCAGAGTAATAGGGAGAGAATGGTCAGCTGGGTGATGGAATAACAGCTGGCACTGTTGGCAAAATGTATTTGTACACTCTTATTTCAGTAGTTTGGTAGATTGGTTGGTTTTTGTTTCATTCTGTTTTTCATTTCAAAGGACTTTTATTTCCATTTTTTTCTTTTAAAAACTGATTCCAGACATCGTAGAGATTCACCAGTGTTGCCATAATTACCTAACCACTCAGAGGAATGCAAATAACTGCTTTCTCATACTGGCTGAAATTTCTCTACCCAGTGTAAGTCTTTGAAACCCATTTCTAGAGGTTGCCTGAGATAAACTGCTGAAGTAATAATTCCCCATTTTGCTCTGTTAATGTCAGAATACTGATAGAGAAGAACAGCATAAAAATCAGCCTCCACAGGAGTACATTTTTTTTTCCTCAGCTGTACATGTTGAACATGAAAACCTGTCATCTCTAACATTCATGGGAGTTCTGGATCTCCTCTTGTGTGTCATTCCTTGCTATATCCAAGTGAAGAAGGCATTTCAAGATAAGCTAAATCTAAATGTGAAAAGAATTTCAGTGGGTACCCCAAATATTGTGAAAGATAAATATAGCAACAGCATTGGAAATTTTTACTGAAGGTCAATGCAATTTTTTCAAGCTATATAACCTGAGAGAGTTCATAGATGCTCATGCATGGGAGTAAAAAGATACTAGCTATTATCTAATGGTTAAAATTAGAAAGGGGAAAAATCAGAAGATAGTATTGTATCAGGAAGTTGCTGTAGTTTAAGCATCACTTCTGTAGCATGCTTATTCTGTCCTTAATGTATATTCCTGTGTACTGATTTTAACCTGCCATTTTGTCATCTTGTCATTCAGTATCTCGAAGTCCTTTAACAGCTCTTTGCAGATGGACCTCTCTGGTACACAGAACAACCTGATATGTCTTCAATCTTTATTATGAATATGAATAACTAAGTTAATATGAATAACTCAGTACATCAGCAAACAGTTATTTCACAGTTCACCCTGTTTCTCAAACTGTTGATGGCTACTTTAAATAGCACATGCCCCAGGCAAGCCCACTCGTGACTGAACCCACTTAACTGCAAAACCAAGCACTGATTCTTGCCTCTCATTTCTTATCATTCAACTAGTTGCATATTTATGTAAAGAGTTTTCATAAATAGCTTAACATCTTTTGTAGCTTTATGGTGAGACTTAGCTGAGATTCTTTCAAAGATCTAAGATGTTATTTTGGCTCCCCTTTGTATATTCACTGTTTTTCTGCAAACTCTAGTAGAATCAAGAAGTAAGGTATATTCAGTCATAGATGTAATTTTTATTAGTCTGTCCTGCAGCACATTTATCCTTGGACCCACTCTATCTTGATATTGCATGATAGGGATGTTGGCTTCACTGGTTTCCAGTTATATGAGATTCTGCTGAGATGATTTAGAAAATTAATAGCCAGTAAGCCCACTTGGTGCATCCTTGGTGTAGGAGGAGACTCAAAAGCAAGTTGTATACTTCACAGTCTGTAGTCCAGTTCAGTCCTGAAGGACTCCTGGGTAAAGACTGCCAGTTAAAATCTCTCCTTGCAGTCACCTGCTTTCACTAGTCCAAGAGTGACCATGTGGGTTCTTTTGCTCAGTGGGAAGCAGGAATAATAAAAGAGGTTGAAAAGTTCTGGAGGTGGAAAAATGCCAAACCCTGCAGAAGAGCGTGGGATTTTTACCCCAAAATAGCAATTAATGCAAAACCTCACACCTCTCTGCTGTATTGTGTGGGATGGAGAAGTGACAACAACAACTTCCGCAATGCATGGAATATATGTAGGCTGCTGAAGTAGGTGAGGAGCAATGTAACAGTCTAGCAACAGCAATAAATATGACTTTTGGGTGGATTATGTAGCAGTCGCTCCTGATGCAAGATAGCAAAATAGGGCTACTCATCTTCCATCTTCCTCTTTTACTCTTTTCTTTCCAGGATTTCCTCTCGCAGTAGGCAAATTCTTCCAGGGAAACAGTAAGAAAGGTCTATGCCAAAATTTTACCTGCAGAAGCAAGCAAAGTAATTCCTTGACACTGGGCCAAACCAGTAGTGGCTATATGGTTGTCACATTATGCCGTAGGGAAATCAAAATGAAAGAAGGCTCAGTCCCTCATCTCACCAGGAGAGCAGGAACTTCCCGCACTGCTCCATGCTCACTGCTGCCTCACCGGCAAATACGTTTGCAGTGATGTTGCCCTTGAAATCACAGGTCTAAGATGACCTAAGCAAGGCAGTTGGGTAAACATAGTCTCTAGATCAACCTATGGCTGTGAGTTGCTGCCACTCTAAGACCTTTTGGTTGCATGCATCTAGTATTTTGCATGATCAGGTCCTGCACAGTATTGGATCTCCTTTTAAGTTATAAGTTTGCTGAGGGCGTGGAGATACACAGCATGTACACGTGAGACAATATACATATTTTTTCGTCAATGATACATGCAGGAGTATGTTTTTGGAGATGACTGAGGATTTTTTTTTTTGAGTTCATTGCTGGATACACTATTCTTTCCTGTGTGCTGCTTATGGGATCATGCTGATAAAGAGCTGGCCATTTTATTGGAAGATGTTATTATCAGGAGTAAACGATACTCAATATTTCTTCACAGATTGGATCTATGTTATTGAACAAGATGCCATAAAATATATCTATTTGCTTAATAACTCCCACATAAAAATATTTTTGAAAACTGTGTCATCATATACATTGAACCTCAAAGCTGAGTACAACTTGAAAGAAAGTCATTCCACAACTCACAATTTTTTGTTAGAGTGTTAATGTCACCAGTGGTAAGGAAATTCCCCCATGCTCACCTTTCTTATTAGGCTCCTCAAGGTCCAACAATAGATGTTGCTCACTGTCATCTCTCCCTCTAGGGCATGAACAACTCTGTCTTTAGACCACTTTTATGTCTCCCTGCATTATCATTCTATGTCCTTCTCCACAGATTTCTCATGACATTCTCAAAGAATGTAAATGTCAGTGGTTTATGTTCTTAAACAAACAATTTTAGACTTCAGAGTTCATCTTTCTCTTTAGAAGGACCGTTGAACAGTAACACTATGCAAATAATGTTTTTCTATGAATTAAAAACTTATTTTCAGGGATTTATAAAATATTTGCTCCTTTGACAAACTGTATTTACGTGACTACACTATTTCAAGGAAACATGATGCTAAATTGAGTGGTGCAACTAATGTTTAAAATACTTACCTGAACTGAAAATCTGGCTACCAGGCTAAACAAATGCCAAAGAACCTACTCTCACCCAATTTATAGCAATGACCATGCACAGTTCCCTACTATCTCTAGTGAAAAGCCAGACAGATACTGTTTCCTCAAAGTATACAATTCCTTGTGCAGATAGTACTGCTTGAGGTTTCTGTTATGGGTTGATCAATTTAAAAATTTGTAGAATTAAAGGGAAAGATTCCTTTTGATTTAAAAGTTATTTGAATTGAATTCTAGATGTAGATACATAAAGGTTTGTGGGTTTTTTTTCAATTATGTCTTGAATGATGGGCCCAAACAAATTACTCTAATAAAAGAGAGTATAGAAGAAGCAGAGACTTTAGAATAGATCCTGAACTGTCATGATATTGTATCAAAAAGAACTACCAGTGTTCACATTATTTGCTGTGAATATTCTTATTTTCCCTAAATAGTCTCAAAATTCCTCACATTTGCACCTGGTAAACAGCCTTGAGAAGTATGGAGAACGTGGGTTGCTTCACATCATCAGAAACCCACTATACAACATGGGTTCTGTTAAATTGGATGGTCCAGCCTTGCAGTCTTTTGCTTCCTTAATTATGTTTCTCTTTTGGACACTCCAGACTCTCAGGGAACAATATTTACTTAATGCTGGAAGATTTTATTGCTCACTGTAGAGCTAAATTGTTCTGGCTTTGTTTACAAATAGATGTGCTCAAGTCCTTTCCCTCTTTTAGCACAAGAGAAGAATGTTTGGAATCAAATGGCTGTGAATTTTTGGAAGGGTCATAATTTATTGATAAATGACAAAATTTTCAAGGTGCATAGAAAACTAGAAAACAATTAAATTATGTTCAGTACTTTTCAGAGATTTGTACAGAAACATATAATATGCTGTCTTTTGCCCTGTATCATTCATGTGCTTATCCTCTTAGTCTGTAGATTAACAGAGAAGTCTTAATTATATATGAACTAATAAATTGTTGAGATTTCTTATCCAAAGCAAACAAGCAGTGATGAAAGTCCATATGTGCTACCCAGGTGGTGAAGTTCATGTTGCCTATCCAGCAACTATTTTTTTCCACAGACTTTGTAAAAGTTGTTTGCTTCTTGAACACTGCAAAAAAGTAGCTCGGCATACTTCTGAGGTGGTATTTATAACAAGTGGCTAGTGACATGGACATAAATGGAAAAAATTATTCATTTAAAAACCTTGAACTAGTCTTAGTAAGCTAGCTCTTTGTTTTCAGAGAGTTCTTAAGAATTCTAAAATTACGTGTAGACCAACCTCACAAAATGCTACATGAACAACTGTAAGGAAAGAACAGCAATGAGAAGAAGCTCTCACATATTTAAGTCTGTACCTCCAAAATAAACTAGACATAGATGGCAAAGTAGATACCTTTTAATCTGCACAGAGAAAAAGAGTCTCAGTCAAGAAGTAAAAGTCACTTCAGCTAAGTAGTTTCTATTCAGTGACAAAAGTTGTTTCTCAATAAGCATTTCACATGCTGTAATTTTTTTTTTTAAATAGCACAAACCCAAATATAATTTCATTTGCACTTTTTTACAGAAGTGATGTTTGCCTACCTGTGGAACCCACCTACTAAAAGGTGTGTCTCAAACCAGAGGTGTTCTTTGAAGACACAAGAAGGGTCATCTGACCTCTAGACTCTGACTAGAGACAAGGAAAATCTTTGCTCTGAAGGTCTGTTCTTCTACAGCCGTTTAATAGCTCCAGGGATTGTTTTTATCCATATAGCACTTACTTGGCACATTTTTTATTTTGTTTGACCATGTACAAAATCAATTCACATAGCTTCAAATGCACTAGGCCTTTTCTACTCCAAACAGTCTTTCCTGATAACATTTCTGAAAATATGTGAGAAAATAGCTAGCAATACAGAAAAGAGTTTTCAGTAAGATACTTTTAATACTGGATATTTCTTTTTTAATTATTTGTCAGCATGATCTGTCATTTCCAGGACAAGATGATGGTGTACATTTCTCCGTGGGGCATTTCTGAAAGCACAGGACAGAGATGTGGGAGGGATCTTGAGAAGTACCAGGTCAGAATCTCCATCTGAGTTAGCTCTTGCCTCCAAGTTGGGCAAAATATGAAAAGCTCTGCTCCTGCTGATGCTTGCTTCTCCTCAGTACCTTCTCTGGACTCATATTCAGAGTGAACGAGCTACAGCTGAGCAACTGCTTACTAGTTTAGATTGGAAAACTAACAAGGATTTGGACTGGTTTTAACCTTTCACCTCTGTACTTGTTTCTGTTTCAAATTTGCACTGTTTTCCCGTGACTTCTTTGTGAGCAGATATTTTTCTCTCTGGTTACCTTGTCCTCTTTCTTTCCTACTTCCAGGAAAGTTCTCTGATTTTTATCCCTGCTTGGTCCTTTTCAAAGCCCAGCCTTCTTGAGTCGATGAATAGTGCCCAAACTCATCTTTTCTTGCAAATGTCCTTTCAGGACCTACCGCTTTCCATAAGATGTAACCCAGATAAATCAGGCTGAGCATAAAATAAATTTCTATCAGTTGAATGTACGGGTGCACATCTTTTTTTTAGAAAAGCCCAAACCACTCTTTCTCCACTCTCAGCCCCCATACCTTAAGAAGACTTCACATCATTGAGCCCTGCACTTTAGCAGTTTCTAAAAACAATTATTTGACTTTATTACGATCATCCCAATTTACTCTCTACTCTTTATTTTTTAAATCACATTTACTTGCATACTGGGTTTATGAAACTTTATAAAGTCTTCTGAGATTGTATCAAATATTATTAGCTAGTTCAGTTGATCTGATACTTTTATATTCTTTCCCTTTCCTCTTTTATAGTATCCACTAATTGGAGAGTTTCTTACTCACCCAAATAAGAAATAATGAGTCTAAGAGATAAGTGTGGGAGTTTTACTTCTTGTCTGGCTATTTCTTACCTGTAGTTTATTGATTTTATCTTCATAGGAAAGTCTGTGGGGTTTGCTCTTTTTTGCTGTTATTGTTCTCGTTCTGGTAGTTATCCTCAGTTTGTCTCAATTTGAATTA
The DNA here is from genome assembly GCA_013389865.1 of Piaya cayana. NCBI lineage: Eukaryota > Metazoa > Chordata > Aves > Cuculiformes > Coccyzidae > Piaya > Piaya cayana. The sequence continues at coordinate 293,821 of WAAB01025372.1, forward strand.
AAAGAGTCCTCCTATACAATTCCTCCTCAGTCACTGGAGGATGCAAAGATGTGTGTGTAACAAATTCAGCATCAAAGCAGCACTTGCTGTTCTAATTTATCAGCATGAGCATTGTTACTGTTCTGCACCTCCAAGGAGGATGGAGAGGGGATAGATGACCTAGAATTAAAAAATGTCTGATTGAGGGTTAGCCCAAGGAGATGAATTTCTCTGTAGTCCTGCTTTGTTGTACAAGTATACAACATTGTATCTTACTGAGAGATGCACACATCCATGTAACGTGCCCCCAGAACAGTTTTTCTGCAGCAGAATTAATTAATTTTGATTAGCACCTGGGCTATGCAGCTGAGTTTAATCATTAAATAAAATTCTTGTACACAAAAATCTAGACTTACAGGTGTCTGAAAACGCTGTGTTGAGAAGGTCTGTGGCAAAATTCAGAGCGAAAGGTCCAATACATTACCACCATCTGATAGCCTGGTTTTGTATCATCACACCAGCCTCAGAGTGCCAGAGGCAAGCTAAATTTTTCTTTCCACCAGACACACAATTTTAAGAATTTCTAAGCTGTGTGGACAGAAATTAATCTCTGGGAAGAGCAATAAATGACCTGCTAGGAACATTGCATGCAACTCAGCTCTGATGACTACCTCCCTTCAGCTTGCACAGGTGGCTAAACCAACAGAAAACTAAACCATAGACGTGGTGAAATGGGAGGTAACTGCTACCATAACTCATAGCAAGGTACGGCTCTGAGGAGCTGTGAATTCCCTGCATATCTTTCTTTAATATATAGCGTTACATACCTGCTCTTGCTGGACCGCTTGCAAGCAGAGATGGTCTAGCCAGCTGTAACAATTCGGAGGTGAACAAACTTTTATTAAGAAGAGGAATGAATCCCACTGTGATCTTGCTCAGTTGTGGTCAAAGCTAAGCAGTAAGCATAGTTTGCAGCAAAGGAGCAAAGAGTTCAAATGCAATGCATTAAAGTAAATGGTGTATAGCTGTTTGTAGACAAAAGGCACTAAATTAGTCACAGAGCTATTGAACAAGTTGTCTGGCTGACTCATAAAAGAAAAGTGACAATAAGGTAATAAAATATATGGGCAACAAAAACAGTTTGTGGTTACTTTTCCAAGACAGTAAAGAAAACAATGAAAAGGAGTAGCTAATGTAAAGGGTGGTTATTACTACAAGGGTAGAGGGAGAGACTATATCACCTCTTGATGGATAATACCTTACATGAAAAAGAATAATAGCTCATAGTCTTTAAAAATCAGAATAGAAAATTTATTGAAAGGGATATCATCTGGGACAACTGAAAATTGCTCTGATGTATCTGTATTGCAAATGCAGAAATCAGGGAATGGCATGGAAGTAGGTTCTTTAGGCTGAAGAATAAGAAGGAATATGTGGCTGGAGATGAATATGTTTAAATGCAAAATGATTGTGAGTGTTCACCTCACAGCTGCGAGTGAACAGAAGAGCAGGTCCCGAGTGAGCCCACACAGTGACAGGTACCCATGAGGGAAAAGGTCTATGGGCCTTTCTTTAGGGGGCTGAGGAAGGTGACCTGAAGCTCTGGGGTTGCATCTTGATGTAAGCTGATCACTGTGATCTCTTTTAATGCTGCATCACCACAGGTGAGAGGTAAACCAACCCAGATTCAGGCGTGGCCGCTAAGGTGATGGAGGTGTGTGAGTGCATGGAGCCCTGCAGCATTCATACTCAGTGCTTGCATCCAACTCCTCAAGCCTTCATCTACTTCCCCTACCTGTTTTCCAAGGAAGATAACATTTTCCCTATACACGTTGATTTACCTACGTTTAACATCTTACACTAATGAAGCAATTTATTCCTGTAATTTAATTAATTCTGTATTTTCTGGGCTGGTTTACTCATTTGCCATTAAGCTGGAGTGGTAATTACATACATGACTTCTGCTGGAAATGACTCATTTCTACATTGTTGAGCAGTTATCACGGCAGCATTGGGGTCCTACAGTTTGTTGAGCAAACAGGATTCCAAGAGATGACAAACTAGGCTGTAGAAGCTGTGGGAACTGTTTCATTACCCTTGCAGAATTTCAGGGTTTGTTATTCTACATTGCATAAAATCTAGATTTTGTACCAGAGCTTACCTCATGTACTCATTTACTCATTTCATTTTGTTTAAGATGAAATGTGGAGTTTCCCAGCTGAAGCCCTGGGTCACAATGTTTTGTTATTATCATGTTTGGGTAGGAGGGAAATAAAAAGGGAGATTTTTGTTAATTTCTTTCATTTCAATTTGCTTGTGCAGTAGGATTAGATGTTTTAATATTGCACTTACATTCCTCTTGAGATAGATAGTGAGGCAGATATCTCAAAGTGAAGGTAAAAGGGTTAGTGAGATCATTTACAAGAGAAATTCAGAGGTACAACAGGAATCTTGTGAGGTTTCTATTTCACTTATTCACTCCCATCTTAATGAAAAGTTATAGAAAATATCACAGATTTACTGAATTGGTTATTTCTGTTAGAAATTTCTGCTAGAAAATTTCAGTTGCTTGTACTTTTTGAATTCCTGAGGCAAATGGGCTGACCTCATGTTCTCCACTTTTAGACACAGTACTTTCCAGCTAGAAGCTCTTAAATCATCCGGTATTCTGCCTCAGATTTATGCTGTTGGGAAACATGATCAGGGTGTGCCATGTGAGGCCAACCAATTTCCCATAGCTGAGGCTACAGTTCTGTGAGGGTTTTTTCTGCTAGTAAAATCATCTAGTGAAACCACAGACTGCTCCTGAGTCTTGTGCATACAGTAGGCTGTGGGGTCAAAGGCACTTACAAGAGGCCAGCGGTGACTTTGTACTACGAGCACAACTGCCTCAAATAGCTCACTCTTTATTCAGGAAGTTGCTATCAAAAATGCCAAGAAAATACAGGAAAAATGGTATGTCCCTTGAAAGACACATTTGTCTCAGCAGCTTTTCACTGAAATGTGGTAGCACTGAGTTTAGAAGACCAATTTAAAGCACACATATGGACCTGTAACACTTTATCCACCAAATAAAACCAGTATTTCCTGATAATTTATACCTAGCCAGCAGAAGTGTGAGTGAGGAAAGTCCTGTCTATGTTCTTATACTGCTGGAAACTGGACACTATTAAGTTGTAAGACAAGACAGATTTTTGCTTCAAAATTTTGTATAACCATGATATAATTCAAGGTGTGAAGCAGCAGAAAAACAGTCTCCAGATAAAAGACATCTCTACAATGCACAGAAGATGAGAGGGAGGGTAAAAAGCCACGTCAATGCATACACATAAATTTTCACACAAAGGGGAAATGGAAATTTGCTGAGAGATTCTGTGGGGATGGAAACGTGGCTAATGTGGCACACTGAGAAAACTAAGACTGAAATATCTTGAACCAGCATAAACAAGAACACTGCACTGCTCAAGGCCAGAAAAAGGGTGCTAAAGTAGAACAAGAATGAAAACAAAGATGCAATAAAAATGTGGGTGCTCCTTTTTAACTACATAGATGGAAGTGGTGCTGTGTTTGGTAACGTTATATTTGTAGATTCTGTAGAATTGTAGGACTTGTGACAACTTGGATGTGAGGACTCAAAGAGAGTTTAATGGAAGGAGATATCTGACTTGCAGGCCTGAGGTAATGTTGCTAGCCTGGGTCTAGAAGGAAGTGACATAGGAAGAAAAATAATAGTCTGTTTGACCATACTGAAGTTGTTGATCATTCATAGAGACGCCATGGGGACTTTATTTTGGGTAGAAAAAGACAAATTCAAGGAAAGCAGTGGATTTTCCTCAGCACAGAAATAAAGTTGAGTGCCTGGCTATGAGTGAGTTTATTAAGAAACAAGAAGGAAGGACATGAACCTCCAAATAAGCAGATGAAGCTACATGTAGGGAAAGAAAGTATCATAAAAGCCAAGGCAGTGAGATAAAAATTGGCAGTTAGCTGTTGCTTGAGTTTGGGATCCTATAAGTCTGGACTGGGAGAAGTCAGGAAAGACTCCAGTGGAGTACAGGAAGCAGAAGATATATCTCTCATTTGGAATATTGGACATTTTTAAAAGAAAATCAGTGGTTCTGTATGTGGATAGGATTATTTCTTCAGATGACTTTTCATGAAAATCTGAAGCCAGACTTATCAGACCTTAAGGGTTTTAACTGATACATCATGAAACAACTCAAAAAGTATGACTCAAGAAATATCAGATAAGGAGAAGCTAGGATGAATGATAACCATCAGCTGAGGTGAGTGAAAATGAAAGCTAAATGAGGAAGGATAAAGCCATTGAAATTCTGAATGGGTGAAATCAGAATTCCACTTACCAACCAGTCTGATATTGCGCATTTAGCCTGCAGGATAAGGACCCTGGTAGATCTTGGCTCAAGTTCGTCTAAATTGTAGCTCTACATGCAAACTATAGAGGTGTGCTTTCCAGTTTAATGCCAAATGCCAAATTTTATTTAGTGGGAGTTGTTAGTGTGGCATAAAAGGAGCTTATTTACTACTATAAGACTTAATGATGTATAATGCAAATCACTTGTGTGTGCCAGCCTTCATGAAATCCTTTTTGCAATTGTGTGCATAATGCTAGAGAAAGGACCGCTGAAGTCATCCTATATGCTGTTCTGTGATTTCCACCAACTTTAGAGGTCAATGGACAGCTATCAGCTCTCATCTCTGCCTACAGACCACCCTGCCATGCTGCTTTAATAGTAATGCATCATCTTCTCCTTCTGAGGCCAGATTCCCCTGCTGTGGTGTTATGCATGGTATTACCTTCTGAAAGTACTCTCACCTAGTTTCTCTTCTCTGGTGCTTGTCAAAAATGCCTCCTCCCACCCTCCTCCCAAATCAAAGTAAAAATCTACTCTTGAAGTTAACTGTATACTGAGAAATTGCACCTTGAGATGAGGAAATTGGAGTCTGCAGCTCAGGGAGCTCTGTTCTTGTCCAAGACAGGTTACAGCTTTAAATAGTTATAGTCCATTCCTATTACTGGAACAAAACACAGTCAGGAATTTTGAAACTGCATCAAAAAATCTTACACTTTCAGAGTCTGGGGCTATAGGTGTGCACAGGATGTGCATCAGGTGACTTTATCTTTGGGATTTTAGTCAAACATCTAAGCTATAGAAGGCTCCTATCATCAAAATCTCTTTGATGTGTATGGTTTCTGTGACACTGCAGCAAAGAAATTCACTTTCTCAGAAAGCTTTCCCCATCTCCCACTCTCCCACATCCTCTGCATGAAGATGGCAGATGCTGTGGGAACTGCACTGTCAGAGATAGGTGCCTGAATTAAAAGTACCATGGAACTGATTAGCATCATGCCTTTGGATACATCCCTTTATTAATCTCTTCTCTCTAACAGGCAAATATAGTAACAAGAAGCCATAAATTCCTCTTAAGTATCAAGCTAGCAAAGCACTTTCTCCTATGGTTTCCAATATAGTCAGGAATCAGAAAATGGCCAAGAAAAGGTTTATACTCCAGTTCATCTGGAGCAGAAAGGTTTGCAGTGCTATGCAGTGGGAGAAGAGCTGCTGGACTGTCCCACAGCCCC
>WAAB01025373.1:0-42709 GCA_013389865.1 Piaya cayana
TCTCTGTGGCTCTGTAGCTTAGATAAACCCAGAGAGTCATATACATCTGAAAAAACCTAGAGAAACAGGAGTGGGCAGCTGTCTGCTGTAAAATACTTGACCAGCGTTGAGAAATAAGGGACTTGGCTTTAAGCACATTAGCATGGGTACATTTTACCTTGTGGAAACAAGTATTTCAGGACTTTTACAGAACCAGCCAGGTGTATATCCTTGACAACCAAGTCAGTGTCATAAATGGCTGTTACTCAGAATGACTAGGATAGCAGGAATAAAAGCAAGAGTCTATAAGGTACACCTTAATTTCTTGATGTAGTGTAGACACAGCCTTCAAGCCACCAGGTAATCTCCATGCTGCAAAACAAATTCAAGGCCCATGCCAATCTTTTAAGACATACAATTTCACCCTCCTCTGATCCTTTTCTTCACCCTAGTCATTCTTCTGTACACCTAATTCTGATCTTGGTGGGCTCCACAGCTGCCTCTCTCCTTCTGGAAAACAGATTGTTGGTTGAAGGAAGCATAAGTCTTGCATCCATTATGAAATGTAACTGCCATATGAGAAAATCATATTTGATTCAAAGGAACTGCTAAGTGGCTACTAAGAAAAGTAAGATGTAGCACTTTGGCACGTTCAAAAATATGAAGCAGCTCACTGTCCTACCTTCCTTCTGTGGCAGCTCTAATGTTCATGTGCCTTGCTAGCTTAGACTGACAAATTGCCCAGTACTTTCCATTAACATCCATGCTGCCAGGGCTTACATTAAGTAAAGAGATACCAGATTTCAGCTGAGCTGGAGATAATGTCGGAAAGCAAACTGCCCCAGCCACCTCCCAAATTACAGATAAGCTATGACAGTTGTCTCAGCCACTGGTGAGTGGGCAGGATGGTCAGACAGGGAAAAATAGAGAAACAGCTCTTCCCCTACCTCATCTCAAGAGATGGTCTCTGAATAGGAATCAGGAAACTCAGTAGTGTTGTTCTTTTCTGTTGCCCAGGAGGAAATTTTTCCTCAGGGAAACATCAGATCAGAGTTCCAGGTCTCTGTCTTAACCTCCTGCAGCCTCCAAGAACTCTGATGAGGTGGACACAAAACTCTTTGAGCTTCAAGTGGAACTGACATGAAAATTTAGGAATCACATGCAGATTAAGAGAATTGTTGGGTGCTAGGATCACTCTGAAGAAGCAGATGTAGTAGAGGTTGTTAGGGTGGCTGCTTAGAGATAGCATTAATTACTGGATACACAGTGAACAGATGTGCTTGCAGGAGTTAAATATGGAACAGTGAGCATCATGACTATTCCTCTTCTTCTGTCACTTGCATGCATATACAGACACACATCTATCTCCAGAAGGGAAATGTAAGCTAAGGAATCAAATAACAAAGCTTTTCTTTGAACTGTCCTTTTCTTTGGAAGGAGTCTGATGTGAATTTTGAGCCTTTAAAATTTGGCATAATGCAAAATAACAATCCAAAATCCTACTCATCTCTAGGCTGTCTTTATTTTGGCCAGACAACAAGTGAAACAGAAGGTGTTTCTGGGTAAGGGTGTGATTTCTAGTGACCCATTTGATTGCCAGTCGGAGCACTCAGAGTGATGGAGCTGAGAGAGTATGGAAGAAGAGAGAAATGCCTATAATCTCTTTTTCTAGGGTGCACCCTGTCAGTGAGGCGGGGTGGAGAAATCTCTAAGACTTCTGCTGGGGAAACCTCTGCCAGCCAAACGAAATTATGTAGACTGCCTGACCTGTCTTCTGTAGCCCTTTGATCTTTCTTTCTCTGCTATCTTTTATCTGCCATCAGCAGCTAGACTGAACATCTGTCTCCCTGGGATGAGTGCCAGCAATGTATGCAGTGACCTCCCTTGGCAAGGGAAAGGCAGAGAGAGTGGTTTGGAGGGTGGAAACTTGTGCCATACACTCTGGACTGGTTGTTCAGCTTTCCCACCCCTGGTTTGACTCTAGTCAGCCCTGTCCTTTTTGAGTGACAGCAGGTCAGAGAAACACATGACCTCCAGAAGGAAAAAGATTAGAAGCTATCTCCCATCTTTCATAAAAGCAAGAGAAACTGGATATAGCCTAAATTACAATCTCAGCTTCCTCCGGAATTCCTTCTCCTACCTTTTGAACAAAAAGTTCCTTCTTCTGCCTAGGTTTCTCCTGTACTTCAGCAAATAAAGACATTCCTTACATATATCCAATTGCAACAATGAAGTGAGACAGATGTTTGTGTTACCCGAGGTCTAAATGCCTTTTGAGGGCACTTGTAACTTTACGTCTGGATTTCTGCAAGCTTTCTTGTTGCCTTCCCCTTAATGCTGATGGCAGAAGACTCTGGGCATGAGTGGTGAATAGAAAAGGCATAGGATCTTCTTTGACAACTGCAAAATAACCTGAAGTAAGCAATTATTAAAGTGCAAAGCTATAGAAAATATGGTTTAAATTTGCTACAATCTTCGGAAAGAAAGGTACTGGAAAAATTCTAGTACTGCTCTCTGCATGGAAATGCTGTGTGGTGCCCCTGAAGTTGGAGTAACCATTAGTCATGCTGATGGGGGCTCACTGGGACTGATTAGATAAAAAAAAGAGGATGTTACCGCAACTAATGTTCATATGCTGTGAAGTCAGGAAGCAGCTAGGGACCTGCTGTCTGGATCCAGGCCCTGGAACTTTCACGCATCTTTGGAATCTGTAGGTAAACTGAACACCAGCTGATTGTGATTTAGAAATGCAGATGAAGTACAAAAATGAGAAAGAAGTTCATGCAGGCATTTCAGAGCCTTGCAGAAGACTGAGCAAAATCATTCCCCAGAAACAAAACAATAACCGAAAGAACTAACTTCCTGAATAGTAGTGTTGCTGTTGCTGTGACAGTCATAGGACAGGTAAGAAAAGGTTTCTACATAGGGTAGCATCTTATAGTAGTGCAGACACTGTTCTTGGAAAATTAGACAAGCTTTATGCATGCAAGGTCTTATCTCAAATACAGATAACGTCTTTTATTAGACCACCTTTTGGAGACTCAAACTTCTCTGGTTTAGCAGGAAAAGGGTTGGAAGGAATTCTCAAGGATATCTCAAAACGCATTAAATACCACTGTTTAGGTAACTGAATCTAAGGGTCATTTGTATGTAAAGAAAATTTGGTTTGAAGCACAAATTCTTAGTTTGCAAGAAATAATCTTCCTTCACACTGTTCAGAGGCCATTTCAGAATCTTCCAATGGTGGTTTTATTACAATGCAATATATTCTTATCACTTATTCCAAAACTGGAATGACCCTAAACTTTAGTAGCTGATTTCATTCTTGTCATCATACGCTTTGTGCAGAATAAAGAGATTATGAACGATTTCATTGTTGGACTCACATCAACTATTCTCTCTCCAGACTCACAATCTGTGAAATCTGCACCATCCAAAACATCTAAATAAGGTGTCAAGGTCAATGCATTTTTTATCTGCTGCCATTTTGTATAAGTAATCAGCTAACTGGGTTTCAAACTATAGACTATGAGATATTGCAGAAGGCTGGCAGGCAGAAGGGAAGGGTTTCCTCCTACTTGGCAAAACCATGTAGCAGACCACCACTCTTTTTAGTGTCTCAGAGGATGCACAGTATGTTACTGAACTCAGTAATCACTCAGCATTGTGCATTAAACCAATGAAATTATGATGACTGTCACAAATTTGAAGACTTTTTAGTAAAACTAGGGAATGAGTCAGGAAACTTTTTTTTCTTCTGAAAGAAAAACAGAATATCAGAATGCATGTTACCCTTAGTGCTAAGCTGATCTTGAAAAGTAATATATTGAGGAACAAAATGCAGAGCAAAATAATCTGGACTTACCGAGTCTTTCTAAAAGAGCAATGGGTAAATTACAGAGGACAGGGATTGAAAAAGAAAAAGACAGTAAAAGAAGTTCCTATAGGAACTTAAAGATCACTTATATTCTTTCAAATTTAAGGGTAACTTCTGAAATGAGGACATGGCTATCTTATGGACACAATATCAACTTCACACATGAACACCTCGTCCCCCATCTGTCCACATGGCTTTTATGTTGTTGCATATCCAATTCTCCTCCTTGCTATGCATCTCCAGCTGCCGCAGACAGGGAACTGAGGTGGTGATCTCTTGTGCATTCCTGTGTATGACAGTACAGATGCAGCTATTGACTGCTGCACTGGAGAACACAACAGCAGGTGTTCTCAGCATTGCTCCTCACTTAATTTATTTACTCTCCCTTCTTCTGTATGATATTAGAGACTTTACTAAAACTCACATTTGTTAGGATGCAGAAGGCAAGAAGGAAATTCCTGGGAGATTCTGAAATTCCCTAGCAATTTCTGTTTTCATGTTGCCGTGAAAAAAAGAATTCAAATCAAATGCCCCAGTTTAATTTCTGAAACAACATTAGGACCTCAGAATTACAACCTCAAATGGACACCATCCAGAGCAGGGCAGCTGACCTGCTCTTCACTGACACAAACTGGCAATTAGTAATGTTGCCAAACGCCTCTGGATCATAATGTGTGAAACAAAAGGGGATGCACAACAATAAATCAGGTTTGTAAACTGCCCCATGATTTGTTTGTGTTGACAATTTTTTTGCTGGTACCACCCACTTTTTGAGAAGTTCCAAGTTCATAATAGGCATAATAGGCATTCATTTTCAAACCAGTTTTTAACTCACCTATCTTTTGTAAAAGGTTCCACCTGACTTTGTACCAGGAAATGAAGCACAATTTAACATCTATAGAAGCACATTTTCACACTGCTGAAAATTTTTTAGAAGTATGTGTGTTTGGTAACTGGTTTTGGTTTTGTATCCAGATGCCCTAGTAGAGAATTTCAGAGGCACACATTTTATAAGTGATGTTGAAAAAAATGACTATATTTTTATTTTTAGTTAGGCATCTCTAAAGGCAGCACACTCCTGCTCTCTCTGAATGTGATATTAGCACATTGCTTTTTGGTTTTGGTTTGTATTCTCAGTCTTCACTTACAACCGCTGCCCTTGCCCTTCCTGGGTCGTGGAACAAGATGGTGACCAGAGGGATAAACCCACTCCCGCTGTAGGTGAGGATCAGGTTTGTGACCACCTGAGGAACCTGAACACATACAACCTTATGGGACCTGATGAGATGCATCCCAGAGTCCTGAGGGAATTGGCAGATGCAGTTGCCAAGCCACTCTCCATGATATTTGAAAAGTCATGGCAACTGGGAGCAGTCCCTGGTGACTGGAAGAAGGGAAACATTGTCCCCATTTTTAAAATGGGTAGAAAATATGACCCTGGGAAGCACCTGTCAACCTCACCTCTGTGCCTGGGAAGACCATGGAACAGATCCTTCTAGAAGCTGTGCTAAAGCACATGAAAGACAGGGAGATGATTAGTGGCAGCCAGCACGGCTTCACCAGGGGCTTTCTATGATGGGGTAACCACAGCAGTGGATGTNAGGCTGGAGAAATGGCCCTGTGTGAGCCTCATGACATTAAACAAGGCAAAGAGAAAGATCCTACGCTAGCATCTGAGCAGTCCCTGATTTCAATACAGTATGTAGGATGATGTGATTGAGAGCAGCCCTGCAGGGAAGGACTTGGGGGTGCTGACTGATGAGAAGCTCAACATGAGCTGGCAACGCGCGTTCACCTCTCAGAAGGCCAACCATAACCTGGGATGAATCAGAAAAAGCGTAGCCAGCAGCTCAAGGGAGGTGACCCTGCCCCTCTGTTCCTTTTTTGTGAGACTCCACTTTGAGTATTATGTCCAGTTCTGGAATCCGCCACATAAGAAGGATATGGAGCTGTTGGAACGGGTCCTGAAGAGGCGATAAGGATGATTCCAGGGCTGGGGCACCTCCCATACAAGGACAGGCTGAGAGTGTTGAGGTTGTTCACTCTGGAGAAGGCTCTCAGGAGGCCTTATAGCGACCTTCCAGTACCTGATGGGGGCCTGCAAGAAAGCTGGGGACAGACTGTTTACAAAGTCTTGTCGTGACAGGACGAGGAGGAATGGGTATAAACTGTAGAGGGGCAGATTTAGACTAGATGTAAGGAAGAATTTCTTCACCATGAGGGTGGTGAGGCACTGGCACTGGTTGCCCAGGGAAGCTGTGGCTGCCCCATCCCTGGAAATGTTCAAGGCCAGGTTGGATGGGACCTTGGGCAGCCTGGTCTAGTGGGAGGTGTCCCTGCCCATGGCAGGGGGGTTGGAACTGGATCTTCAAGGTCCCTTCCAACTCATCCTATGTTTCTCTGGCTCTGTGCCTTTACAGCCCAGTATCTGGGCGCAGCCCAGGGCCGCAGCCAGGGATGCTCCCTGGGGGGAAGAGCACCACTTCCACGGGGAAGGGGCGGTCGAGGGGAGGGAGGGGAAAATGTCCCAGAAGGCAGGTCTCTAAGTGGCCCCCTAGAGCCCCCTCCTCGCCCCTGGTCCCGGGGGGCGGCTCGGGCAGCAGCACCGCCCCGGCGCGGGCGGAGCGCGGCGGTCCCGCAGGTGGGAGCGGCGCTGGACGCGCCTCGATATTCTTATCGCGGGTTATTTCTACTCGATGCTTTGGTTTTCATTTCTTTGAGCAATCCGTTTAAGCTCCCCTGCCGTCCCGAAGTCGGATGTCTCCGGAGGGAAGAAGCCCAGCGCATCCATCCTGCGGAAAGTAAGCGCCCTTGCCGGCAGGGAACCCGGGGACCCGCGGGCTGGGGGCGCTTTCCCTGCACGTCCCCGTTCAGGACGGCTTAGGTGGCTTTTAAAAAAAATTTAATTTGGATTTCTGTGGGTGATAGGTGCAGATAAGTTTGCGAAGGAGAAATCATAGAGTGAGATTGACTGAACTGGCTTTTGCTTGGTGCAGTGTTTAAAAAGTTAGGCAGAACCGGGGTGCTGAGAAGGTGTTCTCTGATCCCTCTGCTGCAGCCACCCCGGAGGAGTCTCCGAGAGAGGATTCTCATCACTTGGGTGCATCCCGGGAATGACTCTGCCTCGTTTACTATTAGCATAGCCAGTTCTGTGCAAGGAATTCCTCCTTGCACCTAGGAGGGGTTGCCTTAACTTTGAAAATTAAAGTAACTTTTATTTCAGAAGCAATAATTCAAGGTTTTCCAGTGCCGTTTTACCACACTGTTAAAGTTTTCCTTCGAGCAAACAGCGTGGCTTGTGAACATAGTGGACCTCATAGCAGGTATTCTGCACCTGCACTGTTTTCATTTTCATGTCTGTCTTTTTCACGAATGTGAATTCCTGAAAGTAAGTCTGTAAGTCTGCATGCAGTAGGTTCTCCCATCAACAGAAGATTTTTTGAGCTGAGAGGCAGCTGAACATCTGGATCGCAGAGACTCCTCGCTGTCTTCTAGATCACTTCTAAAGACCAACCTCTATGTCTCTCGACATCTCACAGTGTGATTCAGTGCATGCAAAGAATAGTCCAGAGTAGACAGGACTTCTGTTTCAGTGTTGTGGAGTCCCAGGCAGGCCCCCATCTTTCAATGATGTCTGAAAGAATTTTTCAGGTGATACCTCTGTGGATACTTACTGCTAAAAGTAATGCAGTTTCTCATCTGGAAAGCAAGGTTTAGCATATGTAGTGTTCCTAATGTAATTATAATGTAATTCTGGCATGAGGTCAAAAGGTTGATCCCTCCTTCATAAGATTTCATCTGGAATTGTCTTTGAAATATTGTGATTTGGCTTAAGATTTTAACTTTTCGGTAGAAAGTCAAGTTTGTAATTGAAGGAAAATCACTATTTTAAAATTTATTTTAATATGAAGTGAACAAAAGGTTGATTAAAGCTGTGTTGATATGTAAAAAGCGTTTTTTTATAGCTCCTCTATGTCACAGGAGAATAACATAATTAAAATTTAAGAAAGTAGTGTAAGTGCTTTACAATATGATTTCATTTATTTTATGCAATTTCATCAGGTGTTAAATATTGAAAATGAATTAAGCATTGTCTTTGGTATGTTTCCAAGGGAAGATGTTAAAGAATTGACATTTAGAAATAATGAATGAGTTCTATTTAGAAAAAAACAAAACAATCCTAAATGCTTAAAGTTAATATGTTCAGTCACTTATTCTAGATCAAAGTCAGAAAGAAAAAACCACCTTCACTGGTATAGGATACTGCCTGAACTAATGCGTGGTGGCAAGTGCAGAAATAAGCCTTCCACTCCAAGTATTAATGCCTATTTCCCCAGAAGTCACTGTAACATCTTTTGAAATATTTTTTTTCCCAACAGACTGCTTCAGAGAAAAGTGTGAGCACTGATGGGTGCCTGTTTTGTTGTGTCTTTAGATTACTACTGTCAGAACTGGTTAACAGATGAAGCATTTAACAAGTGGTGATGTTAAATGAACTTTTGACCTCTTTCACCTGTCCATATGTTTTGTATCACTTTGTGTATGTTTTCCATTCCACTTAAACTCAAACTAACTCAAGGAGATAAACTGACTGCTCATTTATTTGTTTTGAATAGAATTGTAGGTTTCATGGGGTTTTGTTGACTTTTTGCAAAAGTAGAATTGGCAGAATTATATACTTGGTTCTGCAAGCTCCTGAGGTTCCTAGAAATTAGGAGTGTTCAGGATGTTCTAGATCCTGGAGATCTGGTGAGCACAGAGTCACCCATACGATAGAGTTTGTCAGAGCTGCAAGGTAACCTTTGTTAAACTGAACTATCTGTCTGGAAAAGAAAATAATCAAGCTAACCTTTGAACACACAAGCCCATGTTTTCCAGCAGTAATGAGTATCATTGAGTTAAAGGCTAAATTAAGTGTGAATTAGATCAGTTCTTTCCAGGGAGTTGCATGGGAGTTTAGAAACTTTACTGAAATCTGAATTTGGCTTGTACTTCATGTGAAGTATGAACTATGCTTAGCACTTTATACATGAGTGACTAACAAAAAACTTACTGTTGTACAGCCCAGATCTTCAGGTGTTTTCCTCTGAAGACTCCTGTCTCTTAAGCTCACCCCAAACTTTTTTACGAAAACCTTAATGTGTCCTCTTTGTCATATTTCCCTTTCAAGCAGCTGCATGGATTGACCTTTGCAGCATGCACATTAAATTTTAAACATGTATCCTACATTGAATTCCCAGAGCTTGCACCTCTTACCTGGGTATTAAGGTGTCCTTCCCCAATGCACCAGAAAAGAATTTGTCCTCCTGAAGCCAGATGAGTTGCTTTCAGTGGACCTGGGCAGTGGACTGTGCTGGCACACCTGGTGTCAGAATGCTAAATTTTAGTCAGATGAATCCCACTCAACAAGTAAATGTGCTTTTACAAGCACTGTCAATATGAACACTTAATATGTCTTTAAGAATGCAGGATGTATGTGACAGTGTATAAAAGATCTATATTTTATCATTTATATTTGGAGCTTAATAGAGATACATATATGAAATTAGTTGTATTTACTAAGGGGGATGTAACCTTTGGTTTTGTCTAACACCAAGACTGTGGTGCTTTAAAAATAATAATATTCTGGGATACTTCAAAACCTTTGCCTACGATTAATTTGGTGAAGTACATTCCAACATAGAAACATTTATGATGGAACAGTGTAATCTTTGCTACAGATTATGTATGTGTAACCAGTTCAGCTCTGAAAAAAATTACATCTGTGACTGAAATTAATCTGTATGTAAATCGGACTTAAGTCCCTTTGTATTCTGAAGCTAAATTCTGCACTATGCTTTGCAGACAGAGAGAGCAGATAGGACTGACTTTATTTGCATTCCTCGATATATTAACAGTCAGATGCAAAAAAATTAGAACTTTCTTCTAAGTGATGGGAAAAGTATAGATTAATTTGGTAGAAGTTAGGGTATAATCAGAATTATTAAAAAATCTGCCAATGATTGCTTATTGAATTTATTTCACTGTACATTCTCACTTCCCTGCAAATTGTTTCTTCTGAAGATTTCCTTCAGCAAAATGCCACCATGCTTTTTTCATAGTAAAAATGTGCAGTTGTTTACCTTTTCAGTTACAGAACTAGTGACTGAGAAACACACAGCATCGTATCTTTTAATCACTTGTTTTTCCATATATGATTTGTTCCCTGAAGTTTAATTGTTCCTTTTAACACAATTGTGAGTAAATTTCCAAGTATATTGACCGTTGGTCCTGGTTTATTTCCTTCTATAATATATAACCAGAATTGGATAGGGGATATATTTTTTTTAAATGGTAGAAAGAGAATTTAAAATGTTCTTTCTCTTGGATATGCTGCTAAAGACCTTTATAGAATCATAGAATTGTAGAATCACCAGGTTGGAAAAGACCCACCGGATCATTGAGTCCAACCATTCCTATCAATCACGAAACCATGCCCCTCAGTGTCTTGTCCACCCATCCCTTAAACACCTCCAGGGAAGGTGACTCAACAACCTCCCTGGGCAGCCTGTTCCAGTGCCCAATGACCCTTTCTGTGAAAAATTCCAGTATAACAGTCCAAAATCAGGCTGACATTTGAAACTTAATGCTTACCACTGCTACACAGGAAAATAATTTCTCCAATACCAGCTGTATAAAATGCTATACGGAGAGTAAATTACCATGTACCTCCTAAATGGAATAAAAACCCAGAAAGCATCAGCCTTTCAGGTTATTAATGACTAACAGTAGAAGGTCTGCAAAGTATACGTAATTTACTCATTGGAGGGGAAAGTAAAGACACATTGTATATATTAGAGGTCAAAATCACTGCAATAACGAGACATATTTATCACAGTGAGTTTGTGAAAGTAAGGAGGTAGTAAGAAATACTTAGTATAAATGCTTACCATGACACAAGGATATAAAAGGAAAAAAAAAACCAAACAACCTCTCTGTCTTCAGTATACTCTTAAGTCTCATTTTTCCACTTGGTTAACTCATCTTTTCCTACAAGACAATTTCCAAAAAAAAAGCAGTGGTCATGAGTAATTCAGAAAATGCTCCATTTTGAAATATGTGCAATTGTTCCAGGAGTACATGACTCCTGAAAGAAAAGCTTTCATACTTTTTAGGTCAGCAAGGCACGGGTATCATACATTTTGCACTAAGGAAGGGAATTACCTATATATATATATGTATATATATGCATATATTCATCTGTTTCTGTGAAAATGCCTGTATAGAATTTGTCTGCAACCATGCAGAAGTCTGGCTAAGCAGTTACGCATCCACATTAACTGCTCTGCTACTGCTTCATAAAATGCATGTGGACATTATAGTCACTGTTTCTGGGTATACAAAATCACGTCTGCGGTGGGAGAGGGATGTGGGGCTTTGGGTGTTTCACTGCTTTATAAATAATTAAGGAGAACATCTGTCCACTGGTAGAAGTGGGAGAGGTGAAATTGATACCACAGCTCTGCTAACCTTTGTAAGCACACGAGAGCTTCAGGGACTGCACTTGAAATTATTCTTTCTGGGTAAAGAAATACTTCCTCCTTCTCCTACAGTTTGAATAATTTTACTTAAGGTCTAGCCAAGACTGAGGTTTTGCTTGTTGTAGATTGACTGAATGTGGAGGAAGATACAATTACTCCTAGAAGCTATTGCAGAAGATATATCTTACCATGCATTTCCTAATCTCATGAACCTCACTAAGAAGGTGCAAATAACATTTTCTATGCTAAACAGTGAGCCAGGGGAAAACTGTTTAGGACAACCAGGGAAATGTCAGCAAACTAATTTTTCTGCTGAACATCAAAGAGAAAACTGAAAATTCTAAGAAGCATTGATTAGAGTTTAAAAAACGAGGAATTGTTTTAAAAGTATGTACCTGTTTTGGTCTTGGTATGGAAAATGTTGCTTTGTTTTTACCATTTGTTTTCTTCTCTGTTTTCAGAAGGACACAGACTGTCAGAGGAAACAATGGGAGCTACCCACTGATAGAAGGGCTGCCCGTTTACTCTGAAGAAAGAAACCACACTGAAGCGCCTTTTTAAGATACCTTCCATTCTGAGCCTCAAAAAAGACCATCTAACGTAATTCTGGATTTAATTAAAAAAGATGAATTTGTAGTGATTGTTTGAGTGCCCTGGAGAGGTACCCTTGGTAGCTGCTTGTGCTGTCATACAGTATTTCACACCAAGAGGTATCTCAGACTAGTGAAGATCGCAAGAATCCTGAAATGATTTGACCTATAATGAAAGGATGTTTCTGGGAAACTCCCGGAGGACTTCAACACAGGGCACCTGGTGTCTTTGCTCTTATCTGTCTGTGTGAAAGTCAAAAATGAACCACAGTTGGACATACAACCTGAGCTTTAGTGCACCTACAGATACCGTTGAGCCAAGGGCTGCACTGTCACGGAATGGGCACACAACCGTGGCTGTTTTTCTGGGATTTATCTTGTTTTTTGGTTTCTTCAATAACTTGATTGTCCTCATTCTCTTCTGCAAGTTTAAAACGCTCCGTAACCCAGTCAACATGCTCCTCCTGAACATCAGTATCAGCGACATGTTAGTGTGCATCTCAGGCACTACCCTCAGTTTTGCATCTAACATCCACGGCAAATGGATTGGAGGGGAGCATGGTTGTAGGTGGTACGGCTTTGTCAATTCCTGCTTTGGTAAGATTTCAATGATAATTAGTTTATCCTCATCTTTTTAACACTTGTGCACGAAACTACACAGTAAGTTAGGTGACTGATGCTCTGTGGTAAATGGAAGGATACATGATTGCCTTATTATGATCAAACACAAGGGAAACAAGTGGTTTAAAACATTTTAAGAAAAGACTTTTTCTATGAAAGAGTAGCACAGATCTGACAAATATTTCCTAACGTATTACATTTTTTTAAAAATTACTTAATTTTAAGAGCTAAAAATGGCATCTAGAAAGAGGCAGGCTACTAGAAGGGGTTTGACTAAAATTATGAACGTATATATTACACAGGAAAAACTGTGCCAATGCTGGACTACAGGCCCCTCAGTGCTGCTTCTGTCATGCATAAAGCCTCAAAAAAGTACTCCATTTACCATTAGTAATTATCTGTCAGTCTTTAATGTGAATGACCTCACATCCCAGATGAGGACTACTGTCATCATTAGATGCTTTCAGTTCTCCCCTAAAGCAAAATCTTTATTTTAAAATTACATGCCTGCAGATTCAATAGAAAATTAAGTCATAGACATAGATTTGTTTGAAATAGTCAAAGTGTGTGTCAAAGCCATGATAAAACAGCGTTCAGTGCTATTCTCGTGTCTAGGTGAAACTTGTCCTGCAACTAGCTTTTGCACTGCTAGATCTAATTTTTTTAACCTTTTTTTTTTACATTATTATAAAAAGATAAAGGAAAAAGCAGTCAGAGGGCAGCAATAAGCCCTTTAACGTGGCCCCTCACTTTAAGAATTACGTCACTAAGCACTGACCCATTCTATATTTATTCCTAAGTTCAAAAAAAGGTCTGCTAAAGAATAAACTGGCCTGTGGGTGCACATGTAGACTTGTTCCTTCCTTCACCCAGACTGGAGGACCCGGCACAGCTCCTTCTTAGTGTATGTCCATGATTTCATGCTTCCAGGCCATTGGGATAAGACCGGGTATACCTCTGGCTCTTCACCCACCCTGGAAATGCAGTGAGTCTCATGCAGGCAGTCCTGCAGCCCTTTATGTAGAGTCAGGCTGTGGATTCAAATCTGTCTTTTCTATCTGAATTTTAAACTCTTGCTATTTCCAGTAGTTCTCTTCCCTTCTTCGAATGTGTGCTCCACTCATGACAGCTGACTGAGCCTGGCACCTTCCCCTGAGAAACTGCTGCTTTGCCCAAAGTGAGCTCTTAGAGGTTAGCAGTGTTGTATAAAATAAAAGCACTAACCAAAAATAGATCCCATTATCAATAATGCCTTGGCTTGTTTTGTCAGGGTGTTTTTTGTTTCATCTGTGCAGAGCACCACATCTTCTCCTTCTGTGTTTTCTTTCCATATTTGCGACTTTTATGAGGTACAATATTTCAGTAACTAGACCTCTTGGAGAGGTACACATTGTTTTTTCTCCATCCTTTACTTTTAGCCTTTCCTTTATTATTTAGAGGTGGAATGGAAGAGTAACATTTGAAGATGGAGATGAGTTGTGTGTTTAAGGGATTAGCCTCCTTCTTCCTGTTTAAAACCAAATCGAGACTGAAGGTATTATATCCCAGGTCTGTGTCTAGGATGAAGCCTGAGGCAGTGAAAACAGGAAGCTGAGATTTATTTCAAATGTAAATACAAGGCTTCTAAATACAAGGATCACACTTTTTTTTTTTAAACTCAGTGCCTTATCTTTTTTAAAATCATATAACTGTTGCCCTGGAACGCAAATCTCATTCTCCACCCAGTAAAATCTACAGTGCAATTTACACTGAAGGCTTTTACTGTGGAAACAAGCTGTTAAGTTCTTTACTGGGCAATCCATTGCCTTCTCCAGGCACTTCAAAAGCATGACTCAAGAACCATCTCCCGGGGTTCCCTATGGGCACAAAGGAAAAGATTACAAATTGTAGATATTTGGTTTGTTCACTTGCTTGTTTCCATGCCTCTGCTTTATGATTTCAAAGCATTCACAGAAAGCAGAAGATTTAGAAGCTAATGGGAAGTGCAGATGCTGATCAATAAGCATGTAATGGAGATTTTAAGGAGTACATTTAATATCATAGAATCACTAGGTTGGAAAAGACCCACTGGTTCATCAAATCCAACCATTACTATCAAACACTAAACTATGCCCCTCAGCAACTCATCCACCCATCTTTTAAATACCTCCAGGAATGGTGACTCAGCCACCTTCCTGGGCAACCCATTCCAGTGCCCAATGACCCTTTCCATGAAATACTTTTTCCTGATGTCAAGCTTGAACCTCCCCTGGTGGAGCTTGAGGCCATTCCCTCTTGTCCTGTCTCCTGTCACTTGGGAGAAGAGGCCAGCTTCCTCCTCTCTACAACCTCTTTTCAAGTAGTTGTAGAGAGCAATAAGGTCTCCTCTCAGCCTCCTCTTCTCCAGGCTAAACAACTCTAGTTCCCTCAGCCGCTCCTTGTTTGGCTTGTTCTCCAGACCCTTCATCAGCTTTGTCACTCTCCTCTGGACTCACTCCAGAGCCTCAACATCCTTCTTGTGGTGAGGGGCCCAGAACTGAACACAGTATTTGAGGTGCGGTCTCACCAGTGCCAAGTACAGAAGGAGAATAACCTCCCTGGACCTGCTCGTCACGCCATTTCTGATAGAAGCAAAGGTGCCATCATGAGACTTGCTATAGCAGCATAAGGGCTGTTCGGTCTTGATCCAGGAGAGCATAAGGGATGGAGCTAGAGGAGGAACAGCATGGGCTGTTCCCATCAGAAATGATTTTGCTTTAGTGCTTGTACATGTTTGTATCTCTGTCAACTAGGTCACTGTAGTGGAAAATGCACATGTTGCCGATGGATGGATTTGCTAAGTTTGCTCCCATTACCCGTCACTTAGCCATGGTTTGACAGGCTCATGGTGATACCTTGGAGCAAACATGCAAAGGAACACAGCAACAGGACACTTTTTCCCAGTTGAACTCTGAGTAAACTTTGCAGGCAAGCTGAAATAAGAACCGTTAAATATATCATTAAGTGATTAAGCATTAGATTTTAATTTAGAAAAAATACATTATTTAGTAACGTGCTCACACAGAGCCTGTCTATACACACAGTGATATGCTGTCCTAAGATGTGTCATGCTGCTTTGACCATCTCAAACATAATGTCTCCAGCACCCCACTAAATACTTCAAATCTCTGGGAAGATGAAAACTTTCAGAAATGTTTAATGTTTTCCCAAAATACTTGCACTAATGTAGACTTCCCAAACATGTAGGACAGGAAGAATTTAGGCTTGAGTGGCTTCTGGAGTTCATTTTCAGAATTGCTACTTTGTGCCTTGCCATATCAGGATGAAATATTAAATAGATTAATACACATGGGTAAAGTTGAAGCTTTCTCTGGCTCAGAAAATCCAACACTAGATTATAATGCTGGAAAAGTTTCAAGGCACATTACTTACAAGGATATTTTTGTGACTGTTGAACTCTTAGCTTGTGTTTTTGTGTGTCTGACCATTGTTTTCTCTTCCTCAGTCTCAATGGTAATTAAAATACCTAGTATTGATTCCAATGTTTCATTTTAAAAAATGAATTCAGATTAGTATTTTGTAGCTGAACATCAGTGTTCAAGAGGACACAGAGCTGTCTATACCATGTAAAGCTGTGTGATTCAAGGCCATATCTTCCTGTACAGGGTCCTGCCTTTGTCCAGTTCACAGGAGAGAGCTAAGTTCTTAAATTACAAGAGAGCTATTTCTTAAATTAGGAGAAATAAAATATATGTGTCTTATGTTTTCTGATAAACCAAAGTCCTATCTAAATGAGGACTTGAATCTTTTTAGCAGCCCCATAGTACTCAACTATGTGGGTAGATAGTCTTTTCAGTCGCAGTGAAGCTGTTATTGATTTATTCCCCTGTAATCTACCAGAGAACACACTGAATGAGAAATGGGGCTGCTTATGCTTATGTTTTAAAGTTCAGCTGCCTTGTGACTTTAAACAAATAATTTTCTTCTTAATTTTTTACCTTGATGTTATATGCTGTCGCTTAGACTCACTGCATCAAACTGAGGTACTTAAATTGACAGTACAGACTTTGATCATCCTGGCAATGTTCTGCTTACGACATGCAATTGAGATGTGAGGTGAAATGAATGACTCTTCTGTGATAACATACATTTACTTCTAGGAGTAAAGACAATCTCCCTTGGCTTGATCCTGCTAGAGCTCAAACCTGGAGCTTTCTGAGCCCTTAAGTACTCACCCCTCAGTGCAAAACCACTCTTACCAGCTCCTCTCCTGCCCACTGAACATGGATAGCTCCTTTTCCAGTGGAATTTGGAATGCATTGAAAGTGATATTTCTGATAAATATATGTAATACATATAAAGCTGATAGCAAGCAAAACTAATCAGTGATGCTTAAGAAAACATACTTCTGCATTAGGCCTCCAAAATATTCTCCATTTGAATTGTGTAAACTCTGTTATGCCTGTAGTCAAAATCACCCATGCAAGCTTTCCTAGCTATCAGAAATACTCTGCTGATTCAAAAGGAGGAGAGGGAAAAAAGGGTCTAGCTAACTAATATGTTAAAGATGCTTACAGATACCTTATGTAAAGAAGGATGAACGTTGTCATTACCTAGATGTCTTTATTGATTTTAATACAGCGTTACAACTGTTGGTTTGTCCTGAATTTTTTCACTTAATTTCTAGCAGTTTGCGTGCATTAGATTGTATGGTAAACAGATACACAAAAGTACTTATTCAGGAGGTATATCATCTGAATTCCTTTTGGCATCCTTTCTCTAGGGAAACTTCAGTTATTCTGCTATTCTTCTTATTTAAATAATTAATCAATATGTTAGTGGTATATTATTAAATACACTTGTGAGGGTCATATTTATATGGAAAAATGAAATGCTGAGAGACAGATGGGAATCATCTGACTAAACTCAGACATTTTCCAGTCCTCCAGGCTTCTTCTATAATCAATAAAAAACCAAATTTGTACTGCCAGCATGCAAATTGTCTGACGTATTTGAGATGTTCTCTTCAGGGCAATATGAGCTATTCCCCACGAGTGCCCCTTTATCACCATCAGATATAAAAGGAGCCCCAGGTCAGGGGTAATGTTTCCTTTTTACCTCTCTGAAGTAAGGAGTTCCTTTCTCCTTTTGTTTTTCTCTCATTTTCTTACTTTTGCTTACAATTCCCTCTGTACTGCAGTGTCCTTTTCTTGGATGATTGGTTTAGTTCTTATTTTATTTCTAGTTTCTATAGGAATTACACACGGTAAAATGTTGAAGTAACTTAGAATAGTTGTCCAAAACTGAGTATTTGGAAGACATTTGTTGTGTTTTCACTGTGAGGTGCACAAGTCCTCTTTCAGAGCTTGAGAACCCACATTCATCATGATAAGAAAATGCTGTCTGCTCTCTCTACAGATAATTTGTAGAAAACAGGTATTGGGCTTTTGTGTCCAGTTTAAGTGCTGGAAGCAGGGAGTCAGCTTGGGTCATAATATTTTCCCTTAGCTACATACCTTAATGTTTTCTGCTGTGTTTTGATATGTCATAATCTCGACTATTCTCCTAATGCCTGGATAAAAGAAAACAACAAAAATTGTGCAGACATACAAGCAGCAGAAGGTGGATAGCAGCTTGTGTGTGTGTGTCCCTGGAAAAAGGGACAGAAGAACAGAAGAATTCTGTAAGGAAAGTGATAACTTCTTTGGATTTTTTTGTGCAAGGTTGTCAGCTGTCCGTGTAAAAAAATGTTCTGCCCATGCTCAAAGTCTGTTTGATGCTTCCTTATTGAGCAGCCGTGCTTGCACTCCAGTTGCATACTTTTTATTCCTGGACCTTGCTCTATGTTATGGCCACTTGTTGCAGAATACTAGGGACTTTGTGCAAGGACGTGCACGAATAACATAACTTTACATAGAGACTTGGAATAGGAGCTTGAAGGAAAAGGCCACATCGGATTTCATGCAACACTCTCCTGAGAGTGAATTGAGTTTAAAAGGTCATGGCTGTAAGCTGTGTTTGAGATGATGGAACAGCATATCTGTCAGAGTTAAGTTTAATCATTTGCATTTGCAGGCCCTTTCCCCTAATCTCAGGCCATGGCATTAACCCAGCCAATGCTATGCCTGACGTCGCTTTCTATTACTTTAGGAAAAAAAAAAGTAGAAATCAGCTATGATGGTAGTCAGGCTACACACATATAAAGAAATACATTATACAACTGTAGCTGGCTTTCTGGTCCCTCAGTAAAATGAATTAAACTAAACCCCAGTAAATAAACAATATTCAGTTAAAAAAATGTTAGAGAGCAATGAATATGGCTTCTGAAAGGCTATTAAGACATATTCTGTTTAACAATGTGTTTAATAATCTCTGGTAACTCTTACGACTGTCTGTGTTCTGACACAGACAGACAGAATTCGATAATTATTTTGAAAACTTATAAACTTCCTTTGTAGTCCCAGTAGTATACCAGGAAAAGGACATTATATGTTGCTATTTAAATCCAAGTTATATACCTAGTGGATTTTTCTTAACTAGTGACATTAATTTTCTATGTCTATTACTTTTTAGGAAGCATTCAAACAGAATGCTACATCTTCTAGTCTAGTAAGCAAATGAATACTTACAGGCTTTTCACTGGTAAGGAGTGATACAGGACCATTGGCATACTTCAAAAAAATGATGTAATGATATGTAATAATTATAAATTTCTTTTTTTTCCATCTGTGTCCAATACTTCACATTTAAAGTAATTACTACAGGTTGGGGTGGGGTTGTGTGTGTGTGTTTCTATTAGTCTACTAAGCTGACAAAATAATTTGCAGTAGTTCATTAACAGAGTGTGCTGACATGGAAAAACAAGTTTCTTTGAAAGCTGAAGCTATGCCGTCTGCATATATGTTTCTAGGTATTAACACTAGTTGTTAAACAGTTTCTGAAACCAGAGATTCAGTAAATCCCTAATAAGTTAATAAACTACAGCCTGTATTGATTTGCAGAACATCTTTCTTCTGTTAATTGCACAGATAACATGTTTCACTACTTAAATAATCCAAATATCTCCTGTTACTGCAGAGTTTGTGGGTTTGATTTTGTTGTGGATTTTGGGGGTTTTTTTTCAATATTAAGTCAAAATGACATCTGGTTGTTGTAATTTTTCTCACAACTGATACAGGCAGGATGAACAAAGGTATCAAAGATATCTGCAGACAGCAAATTCAGGGAAGCACCAATCCCAATAGCCACTTGCTCCCCTTGACGTTCTACCATTACTTTTCAATGAAGTGTCCCTGTGCTTTGACTCCTGATTGGCTTGGGACCTGGTTACTTGCCTCTCTCCATGTGCCAAGCTTTGCCCAGTGCAAAGCAGCAGAGGTAGATGAGCAAGCATTTATCCCATACAAAAGTGAAGGCTCATGTTCCCTGGGGGTACTTGACTACCCTATCATCTCTTGGTGATCCAGATGGTAAAGCCTCTTGTCAAAGTCACCTGGGAACCATCTTTAAAACTACTGTGTTAGAACAGTGGCAGACTTCATGTGCTTTGTCTTGAGGTTTCTCATGACAGCTACCAGCATCAGGCTCAATTCCTGTGACCAGTTTCAGCCAATATTTCTTTTTAAAGCATGGCTAAATTATGTAACTTTTTCAGTTTATGGTTTGTTAAGTGCATTTCACACACAGATGTCAATCTCATCCTATGGCCAGATACAAACTTACACCATTCCTTATGAAAGTGTAGCAGTCACAATACAGAAGACTATAGTAACTCGCCATAAAGCTCTAAATCTTTAGTAAGGTCTAAATCTTTACATCGATCTTGCAGTATTTTTATTAGAGGCAGACATTCATTGTGTTCAAATTTTCTAGTATCGTTTTTCAGTTTTATTTTTTATTATGGTTTTTTTTTCTCCTGTTCTTTTGTTTCTCTTGGTTTCACTAATGCAATTCAGAGCAGAAATTGTAAATAGCTAGGGGGAGAAGGGATCAAAGCAATCAGTTTTTAGATTAGTCAATAGGTGGAAACTTTTATACTGAATTATTTTTGTAGAGATTTAGAAAAATAAAAATTTGTTCAAGACCAAATCAGAAAAACAGGGAAGAAAAAAGCAGACTTGTTTGTGAAAATACTTCACAAGGAATAATTTGATCATTTTTTAAAGATAAATAGCAATGTACAACTTTGCTTAGGTGAGCACTCTAGCAATTTCTAAGATTCAAAATCATTAGTTAATCCATGTATGTGACCTTATTTCTAGATATCCTAAGTGTTGTCTGAGTGTAGTACCAACTTCTGAGATAGTACTGAAATAGCTAGTACTGAAATAGCGCACCAACGTCTGGCAAGATTTGCTTTGAGATGAGAAATGGTATGAATTTTATGAAAACATAGAGGATCTCCTTTAACTTAACTGTATGAAAATTTTAGAGCACACAGTGGTTGAATAAGTTTGGGTCTGCATTAGACAATTCTTACACACATATGCACACTGAAGCCTTATTGTTTGCCTAGTTTACTATTTGTGGGTAATTTCTGTTCTGTGTTCAGGCTGTTTATGAAGGTACTGGGGGACCTCTTTACACTGATGCATTCAATCACCCAAATTAAATTACAGAAGCTGCTAGTGCACTGTGCAGCAGGCCGCACAAGGCAGAGTATCCTTGAGCAGGGATCTCGCGTGGCAGCCAGGAGCACAACCTTCCCCTCCGCTGCTGGTGGCAGAGCAAGCACCACATGGGAGGCTGATGGCCATTCCTGTGGCAGAACCATCCACCTTGGTGTAAGTTTGGCAAAAAATTAAAAACTGTAGGCAGTAATACCATAAGGATGAGGAATTACAAACTGTGCCCCTTAATGAAAGGGTGGAGTATGTACATGGTATGTGAGGATATATTGTGTGCATGTTCTGTACACTGACTACCATGCACAAAGTAGCTCTTCTCCGTGCAAGTCTTTGTAACAAAACCTAGTAGTTTGCCTTGATTTATCCAAACTGCCAAATTTTATGATGGTTTTGGTCTGCTTAGCTTTCAGAGAAAGAGTGTGTGGCAGTATAAGTGAGCCAAGGTCCAGCAACAGCTGTGTGACTATGTTTAGGATTGCTTTACTGTGTATATTTCTTAAAACTGAAAGTATATTTCTATGTAATATCTTTGGCAAAGGCTGCATCAGAGGAGTAGGATGATAGGCTGCCAGATAAATATGCCAATTGGGATTTAAATGGGCTTTTTCTAATGTGTAGAAAGCAGGTTATGAGGCAAGACAAAAAGCCATGGCTTAATATTCTTTTTTAATAATAGCAGTAGACATACTACCATCTGGTTTGCTCCATGTAACAGATTTTCTCTATTGGTCAGTACATCAAGGTTTAACAAGGAATTTGAAGAGAATGAGTAGGGGTTTTACAAGTGTTAGTATCTTTTCTGGGTTTGGGGGTACTCACACCTTCTCTTATGTGTCTCTTATGTGCTCTAATTGTTTCTTCTTATCATTTCAATAGCTAAATAATAGTTGTGCATTGCAAAGGGCTGTGTGCATACACACTAAGTGTTTGCATTCAAAAACTTGTTGCCTAGCTATGCTTCTAGAATATGAAACTTGCTTAAAGTTAGGATAGCTTTCAGCATGTAATGACATTTTCCCAGTACATAGTCCCAGCAGCCTATGATTTGTTGTGTAGGGACTTCTTCCCTGAAGGTAGTACTTTGAAGTCTAATAGGTCTTTGTGGATTTATGTTTGAGGCTCCTTGCTCTTGGGAACCCTGCGAAATTTTGGTACGCACAATATAATATATCAAGGAATTCACTTATTAACTGTGCAGTATGCAATGAAAACAACCTTCTGTTTGTTAATTTGGAGTCTGCAGCCTCATGATTTAATTTGAAAAACCCCTTCTTGTATTGTGAGAAACACTAAATAATCTTCCCCCATGGACCTTTTCACAATTTCACTTCTTTTCTGTTTTCTTTTTCTAATAATCTCAGATGTTTGCTTTTCTAAATGCTGCTAAGAATTGCTGCTTAGTGGAAGTGGTTTGCATAAAGCTATCTATCATAACTCTCTTTTCCTAGTGTTAAGTCAGTCAGAAACAATCACTGTGTATTTAAAGCTAGGACTTTTTCTCCACATGTGACAGTTTACCTCAGTATTGCATTTCATCTGCTCCGTGACTTGGTTTCATGTGGTTGTTCTGCAGTACTTTGCAGTCAGCTTGTGTTGATTTTGAGTTATTCAGCATAGTATAATCAGCAAACTTCACCCTTTAACATCTTTTCCAGATCATTTATTAATGGGATGAATAAACCAGGGCCTAGCACAGGTCCATAGGGGACTTTCCTGGCCACAGTTTTCACTGAGAAAACAAATTATTTTCTCCTGTTCTTTATTTCCTGCCTCTAATCAATTATTTATCTACATGAATATCTCCGTTACTGCAAGGCATCTTATTATCCTTACCAGCCTTGAGGCTAGTTTGGAAACCCAAGTAGTCTATCAAATATAGAATCATAGGATAGTTTGGGTTGGAAGGGACCTTAAAGATCATCTAGTTCCAAACCCCCTGCTATGGGTAGGGACATCCCACTAGATCAGGCTGCCCAAGGCCCCATCCAACCTGTCCTTGAACACCTCCAGGGATGGGGCAGCCGCAGCTTCCCTGGGCAACCTGTGCCAGTGCCTCATCGTTCTCATGGTAAAGAAATTCTTCCTTATGTCAAGCCTAAATCTGCCTCTCTCCAGTTTATACCTGTTCCCCCTAGTCCTATCACTACAGGCCTTTGTGAACAGTCCCTCTCCTGCCTTCTTGTAGACCCCCTTCAGGTACTGGAAAGCTCTGTAACATCTCCTCAGAGCCTTCTCTTCTCCAGGGTGAACAACTCAACTCTCTCAGTCTGTCCTCACATGGTAGGTGCTTCAGCCTTCTGATCATCTTTGCAGCCCTCCTCTGGACCTGTTCCAACAGCTCCATACCCCTCTTACCTTGAGGATTCCAGAACTGTATACCATACTCCAGATGAGTTCTCACAAGAGAGGAACAGAGGGGCAGAATCACTTCCCTTGACCTGCAGGCCACGCTTCTTTTGATGCAACCCAGGATACAAGTAGCCTTCTAGGCTGCTAGTGCACATTGCCAGCTCATGTTGAGCTTCTCATCTACCAGCACCCCCAAGTCCTTCTCTGCAGAGCTGCTCTCAATCACATCATTACCTGTCCTGTACTGAAATCAGGGACTGCTCCGACCAATATATCTCCCCTTCCTGTACGGCACTGCCAAGGACCTCTAGTAAAGTAGTAAGGCATGGCTTCCCTCCACTCCAGCCATTCTGGCTTGTCCCATTATGTCATACCTCCTTATACATCCACTGCTATATTCCCTAGTGCAATTTCTTCCAATATATCCAGTTTTGCAGATCAGGCTCATCGGCTGGATGAATAATACTGTGAAGGATTTCTGTCTGCATCAGTTACAAGCTATTTCTTAATGGATGTAGCAAAAGATCTCTTCTTCTGAGGCCCTTCTGAGGGATTAAGGAATGGAGAATACCACTTCTCACTGAACGCCCTTCAGCCAGGAAAGTCATCTTGGACAGAGATGGGAGCAGCCTTCTCCAGTCTTTCATCCCACCTCCATATCATGTGAGGTTGCTTGGTTGTAAAACAGTGCAAGAAATGCTTGGCTCAGGGGCAGTGTAGATACTGGTCTGCATATTTTGATACTACATTCATATTAGCAGATATGACTAGTTATTGACCAGTTAAGAGCTAGTTATTATAAAAGACAGTTTGACCACTAAGCCTTATGACAGAAGCTTGGCTCAGAAGAATAAATATTTGTAGTGTGTTTCGTGTCTAGGAGTGGAAAAGTGATGACAGAAGCAGATTATAAAATGATTTGTTAAAAATGAGCAGTTGCATTCAGTGAAAAGGTAGAGGGTCATAGGAGGGAAGCAGGCCAGGTGTGCTGTCATGGAAGCTTGGCTCCCTGGCTGGAACATAATATTACACTGTAATTTCACTTTATGGTTTCTTTGGTGCTATATCCCCTATGTTGACAAACCATGAGACTAACTGCTACATGTTGCCTCCATGTGGATGCTCAGGCTGCAGAAGTTCCCAGGCATCTCCCTTCTTTTTGAAAGCAGGGGAGCAGTCCTGGAAGGAGATGGGGAGTTCTGCAGGACAGTGTGGGCGTGGAGACGGGGATGCTGCCGTGTACCTGATCACTCTGAGAGCATCCTTATGCTACGCCAACACTGTACATCCATCCGTGCTTTCCACAGGCATACAAGCCTCTAAGACTTCTCCTGAGCTGTTGCTGTACAGGAGCTCCATCTAGTGTTGATTTATTCCTTATTCTGGCTCCATAAGGCGGCTAGATAAATACGTTGATATGGAGGCAGTCGATTTAAAAGGTTGATTTTGCAAGTGCTAGCCTGCTTTCTGGAATGCAAAGGGATCCCACATAACATACGGAAAGTGAGATTGAAATCAATATTCGGAGGTTTTTGTACTCTGATGGTATCATTGAAATGCAAAAGGGAATTCTTTGCTAAATTCATGCCACCAGCACTAGTTGTTGTCTGGTTGGTTAATGGATACGCATATTAATAATGTAGCAGAAAAGCATAGCAATACCAAGTAATGCACATTAAGTCACAAGATACAGCTAAGAATTAAGATCACCCTTACAGCACAATGTTTAAAATTCAGGAAGAGGGGAAAGAAAGACAAAACTAATAATTCTTTACTAGTAAAAGTAATATGTACTGCCTGTACTGAAGATATCACCAAACACAAAAGGAAAGGTGTGTTGTACAGAGGAGAAAGCAGAGAAATGACTGTTGACAAAAGAGCAGGAAAGATTTACTGAACAGGACTGTTAATGGTTGCTGTCAAATTTGTCCCAGCAGGCTTGGATGCAATAGTGATTTCACTGTGATTTCTTTCAAGTGCAGAGGTAAACTGTGACTCCCATTAGAGTTAAGCAGGAAAAGAATTCTTTAGGGAAAGGAATTATTGTCTGCTCTAATGGACTCACAACTACAAGTCATCTGAGCAAAACAAAACAAATAATTACAGGCATTAGGTAACTAGCAACTGGTATATTTACTTCCAGTTGAAGTGAATTGTTTATATTTGAAGTAGCCTGCATTTTGAAAGTCTAGGCTGCCAGCATTTAAAAACCGGTTGTCACTGCTAATGCGTGACAGTGATTGTGGGAAATATTTTCTCAATATCAAACCAGTAGAAGTGCTTTTAATCCCTTAAAAATCAAAAGTAAATAGCTATTGGATCATTAAAACACGGGAGCATTCAGCTAAATAAGAGTCACCAAATGCAGGACTATAATTTGCTGTGACTATCTATTCTCTGTTTATTATATGAATATTTAGTAGGCATATCCAAGTACAGCCAATAGTCTTTTGGGAGCACATTCTATTACCAGGATCTTCTTTCAGTTATTGAGATAACTTCTGAGTTATTGGGATATCACATGCTCTTCTCTGCAGTTCATATCATTTATATTAGCACTGAACTTATGAGGATTTGTTATAGTCACATTATGATTTTGCTGTATCATAAAACAATTTATTTTTTCACTGAAGTGTAGATACTGAGGTGTAAAATTCAAGTCAGTCAGGCTGGTGCTGGTTGGCTGTCCACTAGGGCCAGTGCTCACTTTGAGTCTATTCATTTTAACTCTAGAAAGTCTTTGAGGTTTAACAGGCTTTCCTTTTAACTCCATAAATGTTTGGGGTTGTCTGCCAAAATCTGTTGGGAGATTGATTTTGGCTCATAAAATATGTATCTCTTAGTTTGTGAGGGAAAATGAAAAAGTGGAGGGCTAGAGAGGAAGGAACAGCAGCCATATATACCTGCCACTCTCCACACCTGTTTGCATCTCTTCTGAATAATCGTTTGTGCTTTCACTTCAAAATATGAAAAAAAAGTGCAAACCATTGATAAGAGTGATTTTGTGACATTCCACGTTCAGAATCTGTCGCTTGTTTCTCTCTCAGATTTGGTCATTTGATGCTATCATACATTTCCATTAGCAACAGAGGCTGTGGAAGTTGTTAACTAACTTGACTGTGTTCTTGTTAGTTTAGCTGAGTTTGTGTCATTGTGGGCTGCCCATCAGCTACTACTTCAAACTTTTATCCAGTATAGGACGAATGTCCGGAATTCTGAGATTTTTTTTTTTCCAGTTACCACATCACAGGAAGCAGCATAAGCCAGCAAAACTAATAAAAAAGTGTAGCACTTGTAGTTGAGACTCAAAGAAATACAACAGTGGTTTGCTGTGTCTTTCACCTAGAGCCATACTCTCATCTGTGCTACCAGGAAGAAATATACAGGTCTTTAAATAAGTAAAAAATAGGTAATGTCTCAGGTGATAGTATATAAATGGATACCTGTCCTGGAGTTGAATTTCTTGCACTCTACTCACTGCAACAAAATGCTGTGCAGAAAAGGATTATGCCTAGGAGCTGCCTTGTCTCAAAGTCATTTATTTCCATGCTTAATTTCTGAATAATTATTTGTTCCTGTAACACAATCTACAGTGGATTTTTATGCTGTGGTTTCAGTACTGCTCAGCGAGAACCTCAGCTTTGTTCCTGTATATGCATGAAATGATGGGGGAACAAATCACATTTCTCGCTGTGCTTGACTCCTGTGGAGTTATTTGGCTAGGTACCAGCTTGAGGCCCGAAATATTTGTTGGAGGCAAATGCTATTTATATTTGCAATTCCTGAACTTAATTTTGTTGCAGTTTTAAAAACATTGCTCATTTGAATTTAATGTATACCCATCCCAGATTTTACAGGTTGGTCAACACTTTTATTGCCGCTTAGGACAATTACAGTATCAAGCAAGAAGAAGAACTTTGACCTGCAGAACTTCATGAAGGACTGTATATAACAGAGGTTTTTCTCTATCTTGATTGTAGGAGGGAATAGTTTGTAAAAAGACTTAGAGATAAAAAGCAAACTAGAATGCTTTTTATTTTTTAAGCCATTAACAAGTTTTGTTCCTTATTCACCCTTCGTTCGGTGCCTCATTAATTTCTGATTTTTTTTTTGCAAAAGTGCATCAAATGTGGGGAGATCACTAATCAGGTCAAAAAGTGCTCCCCTCACTTCTGCCCATTGAGTTAGCTTTTGAAAGAGTCTGCTTTTCTTATTACAATATTCTTACTTCCTTACCTCCAAGGAAGTCTCTGATGGCAGCAAGTGCTCTAGTGGAAATTACCTTTTTTTTCTGTGGAAGAAATGTTTTAATCTTTACGATAAGCAGAGCCCCGTAGTTTTGCTTTTTAGTATTAACATTAAGTAGTATGTAAAAGATGGAAGCAATGATGATGATAGAATGGATTGCTCCACATGAACTGTCCTAAAGTCTGCAGTGCTGAGTCATGGCAGGTGTTAGGTAAGGTACCTTGGTCCAGAACAGACAAAAAATTTTGTGAATATTAAGATACCATTAGACAGAAAGCTTGTTGCTTGCTGCTTCCAAACATCTCTTGTGAATACTAGACCTACAAATTGTATATCATCACAGTCCTAGAGGGATGTTACTAGGATACGTTTTTAGAAAGGTTTCTAAGGAGATATAGGAGTGTAAATACATTGAAAAAGTCATATCTTTTATGTTACTTTAATTGTTCATGTTTCATTTCCATGTGTGGAGGGTTTTATTTCTGTAGAGAACTAATAGAAATGCTCTCTTTAAATTTAGGGAAATTATTTCCCTTGAAACAGCCCTGAGTCATTGATCAAATTAGTTTTGTATAACTCGATAATATACTTATGTAACACCATTTGGTAGCATAACATTGAATTAAACTTCAAATATTAAAATTGAGTTTGTAAGAGCCTCCATTTGAAGAGACTATTAACTACGGCTGTTGCTCTGTGTTTACCTCTAAGTCCTTGGGCAAGCACGATGAAAGATGTCAGCCAGAAGAAAGAACAGTGCAATACCCCAGCACAGTATTCTCAAATATTCCCAGATTAAGGTGTGTTTATAAGCATTTCTAAGTAGCGACCAGAGCACACTGTTTCCATCCCTGCAAGTCTCCTTACAGCACTGTGCTTTCTTTCTTTCTTGCTGTCTCTCCTAGTTCACTGTTCATTGCTGCATGGTGTACTGGCTCCCAAAGGAGAGGTGACTTCTGGTGAGTCCCAGACCACCAGCTGCCAGTTGATGTGCCTCTTCCACTTCCAGGTGTATGATGTCCTTACCAGGATGTTATGTTAAGCCTGTCTCATAGAAATAGATATTACATTCACAGATGTGTATGTGTAGAGTTTTGTAAATATATGAAACGTCACCGTTTTCCCTTCCTTCAGCAACAAACTTAAGTGGCTGTGGCCAGAGTTCTTATTAGTTGCCTTCTGCTGCTGGCAGGTCCCTCTGTGGTTAGCGCACAGTCTGTATATGGCATGTAGCACTTAATATTCCCTTGATTTCCCCAGTGCAATTTATACATGGTTGGCGGAGATCAAATGCATGCCCAGGGGTGCTCAGCTGGCTTTGTCATGACTTGGGTCTCAGCAGCAGCACAGCCAGGTGGACTCTGGTTCTCTGTTTTGCACCAGCCTCGCAGCTGATTCTCACCTTAACTCAGCCCCACCAGATGCATTTGGTCTGGCTGTGGGCTGCTGTGGCACTTGGAAGTGTAGGGACTTGCTGTAGAATTAATGAGGTCAGTACAGACAATATGTAAAGGGAAATAGGGTAAACACTTGGAGAAACCATACAATAAGAGTAAGAACAGCCTGTGCAGGTAATTAAGAACGCTGTTTCCAGCAGTAAAACAGAGCACGTGTTGATTTGGGCAAGCCTGAAGAACTGTGTCTTGGTAAGAGCAGAGCACAACAAATCATTGGCACAGGACCCTGCATCCTACTGAGAGGAGCATGGCATCCAAGGATACAGCAAGTCCCACTTGACATTTCTTTCCATAGTACTCACCATAAAAGAGCCCGGTGCCCGTGGAGGTGTGTTTCAGGCAGCTTTAACTTCCTGAATGAGGAAGTGCAAACAAGGAGAAGCAGCTTTGCCATATAAATGCCAAGGTTCATGTGGGCTGGATTTGTAAGCAACAAATCACTTCTTAATGACAGTGGACTCATAAACTGTATCCAGTTTGTTGCCGGGGGGGTCCCATAAGCAAGAGGTTTGACGAAGTAATAGCTAGAGTCCTTTGTTCTCCGTGTTGCACAAAAGACATCCTGGACAGACCTCCTGAACACCGACCTTTGTGCTTGTGGGTTTTTTGATGTGAGAGTGTGAGTGAACAAAAGCTAGGAGAGAATGTCTATGAGTGGGTAAAATCAACCTGTGTGCAATAAAATTATCTTGACCTTTTGTGAGCACTAGGATTTAGTAATGCTCCATTGAAGTCTTCCTTAAGAAGGTGCTGTTGCTTTCCTCTAAGATTACCTGTGTGCCTAAGATTACCTGTGTCTTCTTTTTGTAGCCCTTGGTCCTCGATAACCAGAATACGGTGCAGGATATACGTTACATCATGCAACCATGATGTTCCAGCATTTGTTCCTGATGTAGAATAATGAACTCCAGGAGCTTTAAGAGGGAAGATATACATAAGTTATTAGTCAAAACATTTACCCAGGGTAGGCTGAGTCGGTGAGATTCTCGGTTTTTCATAACCTACAGACCATTGGTAAGCTGCATCTCATTTTCAATTATTACATCAGTGAACAGAATAAACTACCAAAAACTAATACAGAAATATAATGCTCTTAGTTGGGACTCACAAGAGCAAAGCATGGTGATCTGCTGTGTCCTTCATACCATACTCTGTGCTGTGCTACCAGGAAGAAATGTACAGGTCTTTAAATAAAAATAAATAATAAGTAATGCCTCAGATGATAGTCCTATAAATGGATGTCTGTCCTGGTTTATGACATGAAATTGAATTTCTTGCACTCACTGCAACAAATTGCTGTGCAGAAAAGGTTTATGTCTCAGAGCTGCCTTGTCTCAAAGTCATTTATTTCCATGCTTAATTTCTGAATAATTATTTGTTCCTGTAACACAATCTACAGTGGATTTTTATGCCGTGGTTTCAGTACTGCTCAGTGAGAATCTCAGCTTTGTTTCTGTATATGCATGAAATGATGGGGGAACAAATCATATTTCTCGCTGTGCTTGACTCCTGTGGAGTTAGTTGGCTAGATGCCAGCTTGAGGTTCGTAATATTTGTTGGAGGCAAATGCTATTTATATTTGCAATTCCTGAACTTAATTTTGTTGCAATTTTGGAAAACATTGCTCATTTGAATTTAATATATGCAGTCTACAGAGTCATAAATGTTACTGCAAAATAAGAATGAAATGTTGGCAGAAAACATAGTGATTAACTTTAAAATTATAATTACTTTCTTCTTTTATTACTTACATTAATTTTTTTACATGCTTTCTGGTTACTAAGGCTATGGAGATTACATTCAAGTGTTTTCCTCAGCTGTAATTTTAAAGTATTTAATCGCTTTTTGTTTTAAAGCTGAGAATCTCACAAATTTATATGGCTGCAATAGATAGGGCGTGAAATAGAATAGGCAATAACTCCAGGATTTCTGGCAAAGGCCACAACAGTTAAATGCATACGACATGAATAAAACTGATACACAAAGATACAAGGTACAATAACAAATGAGAAGCTTTATTGTAATTCATTGGAATTGGATTACAGGAAAGGCATGAGGGAAGACTAAGGAATACATAGACCTATTAGTCTGCGTACCTGGAAAAATTATGGAGATGATCATAGTGGGTGCTATTGAAAGACATGTTAAGGGCAAGGCAGTCCTCAGGCTTTTGCTGGCAGCTTATTCCCTGTTATACACTTGATCCCTGTTTTTGACTTCTACCATGTCAAACTAAATACTGAACACAAAACCTCGGTTTGCCTTTGTTATGAAATTACGTTGTTTCAGTCTGAGAAATTACACCTGTGTATCTGCTATAATTGATCATATGATATTGGTATCTTCCCTGGATTCAGCTATGGAACTGACAAAGGAGTGAGATTTTTTTTTTTTAAAATTAAAAAGCTAAGGATGTCTTTAAGAACAGAAACATTGAAACTGATAATATACCACAATATTGGAATAGAGTTGTTTCTTGATGTGCGTACTGTGTTAGTTTTGTCCAATCTTGACTTCCACATTCCACGTTAAGGTGAAAAACTCTGCATCAGTTAGGTTAGATGGAGCTGCAGTGTTGTCACATAGTGGGTCAAAGCACATCTTTTGTCTTTGTGCATATTGCATTATGTCACACTAAGTAGACTGAGGTCATGTTGCCATAGCCATAGTGTTGTTTCTGCTTCTTCCTCACATAGAAAATAGGTGCTTTCATTACTCGTATTCAATTCAATTGAATTTATCTCACTGTTGGAAATAAATGTTTATTTTTTTTAATGACTCTTAATTTCAAACCGCATTTCAAAGTATTTATAATCATTCTAAATAGTTAGGCTGGTTTAGTATATTTTAACCATATAAGTCACGTTGAATTTCTTTAAGTTTTAATATTTCTTATGAACTACCCCTTCAGTGCTTTCCTCTTTTTGTTCCCTTATTGTTTTGAAAGCATTAGAAGTCAATGCACATTGGTGTTAATTTCAGTGCTATCAAAAAGTTTAGGTATAGCACAGGCATTGAAGTCTTACTGTGACAAAAAGAAAAAATATAAATATTGTTTTTTTCCTGAACTTTGGTGGTTTGGGATTCCATATATCACAGTTCTTGTCCTCCAGAGAAAAATGTGGTTTATATCACATCAGTGGGACTCAATAATAAAAGGTGAATAATGACAAAATATCTTCTGCCAAGATGTGTATTTAACAGTCTCCAATCTTCTGTGTATAGCAGAATAAAATTTTGCTATAATTTAAAGGTAACTTTTATGATTTTGTCTGATTGCTGTTATTTGATTTATTTTTTATTGACATTGCCATCGTACTTATTTAATAACTGAGCATTAATTCTGTGCCACTTAAAGACAAAACTCTCCTTGGGCTCAAAGCAAGCAATCTTGAATTCATGGCCAGCCTGACCTAGTGAGATGTCCCTGCCTGTGGCAGGGGAGGTTGGAATTAGATGATCTTTAAGTTCCCTTCCAACCCAAATTATTCTATGATTCTATGATTCTGTGATCTTCAGAGCCACTCCACAAAGCTGTGTGTCATAAATACTGGCTTGAGGAAAGCCAAGCATCTTTCTTGTTTTAGGCAATAATCTTGAAATAGGCAAAAATACAAGGAAGTTTAGGCAAATGCTGTAAATTGTGACAGTAAACACTATAGGAAGCTGCTGGTTGGTGGGAAAGCCACAGGGACAAGCCATCAGTGCTGGCAGCCAGACATGACCTAAGAGCCCAGTGGCTAAAGCAGCAAATAGCCCTGAGCTAGGATAGTTTGAACACCCAGTTTGGGTTTTCTAGGCAACACAGCTCCCACAGCACTGTAGGATATTCTCAACAAAAATATGTCTCACCTGCTGTCACTTCAAAATAGGGACATTGTACCCTCAGTTACCATCAGAAGGAGAGCAAGAAAATATACCCTTGCTGTAGAACACTCAGCTGGGAAAGGAGAGAGAGGTTTCTTGTTGCCAAGACAGTTTTCTGTCCATGATGGTCTAACCCAAAATGCAAAAAAAAAAATCTATATCACCTTACTGAGGCCTAGGCTTCAAATATAAAACCTGCATTTTTGCCTTAGGTAGCTATGTGATCTAAACATTGTTGATAACAAGAAGTTCTTTAGTCAAGCAGATAAAAGCGCAGAAAGAGGCAGTGCTAAGAAAGTGAATATAAATAAGTGTGGGCTGGAAGCAAGAAAAGAGCAGTAGATTCTTTGTTCTTGAGTCTGTAATTCAGAATCCACTATATTTTTTCCATATTGAGATAGTGTTTAACGGAGATGTTATGGCCATAGGCTTTCAAAAACTGTATTATATAGGAATTCAGATTAGATGAGGGATGATCAGAAGGTCTCCACTGCCTCTGAAGTAGTCTAACCGTAAACTAGATTTAAAGTTAGACTCTTAAACTATGTAATTTAATTGAATTTAGTGGAGATGTGACATTTACTTTTTAGGTCTGACCTCACAGTAATATACAGAAAATAACTTAGTAAGCTCTTGTAACAAGAAATATGTTTCCTTCATCAAACGTTGCCTTCTCCTTACATCCTTTTGCCTTCTCTTCCCCTGAGAAATAAAGTATCCTATTGCAGCGAGCTGTGCTTGTGTTCCTCCTGAGTTCTTTGTGCCCAGCTCTGCACAAAGTAACTGCAAATTGTTGTCAAGGTAGCAGGAATACCTGTACCTGCACCCAGCTATCTAGGAAATAAGTCACTGAATCATAGGGAAAAGAGAGGCAAAATGCTGTGCCTGGGGAGAACATCCTACCGTGCCTTGTGTTTTTCCAAGTGCCATCCTCAGGGGAGTCTCTGAGCCACCTCTGTTCCATTCCTGTGAAGGAGCTATAGGGAAAGCAGATAGTTCAGTGGGGGAAAATGGATTACAGCTGTGGATTCCTCTGAAGATCATGTTTTCTTTCGAACAGATTTGTTGGAAGTAGGTTCCACTCACAATGAGAGAATTTGGCAGGGTGTATCTTGATGCTACTGTATAGTTGGCTGCTACTAATGGCAAGGATCAAGAAAAAAAGGTTCCTAGAAATAGCTGGACTGACATAGGTCTATCCAGGTGTTTTGTATCTTACAGGATCAAAAGAAGGGACATGNTGGGAAGTTGTATTCAGTGTTGTGTCACCAAGAGCTCTAAGGAAGCTGCTTCAGATACTTCTTAGAAAGGGAATGTTTCAACATTTTATCAGCTCATGCAGAAAATGGGTTTCCCCTGGGTAATACTAAACCAGCTAACTCTGAAAACCTGTCTAAAAGAAGAATAAGTCTCAAATATGAAAATGTTCCAGTAAAAGATAAATACGAGTTAAACAAAGTTTGACCTGATGGACAGAGCAACCAGGTCTAGTGAGAGTTTAAGTACAGAGAATAATGGAAATAATTTTCACTGTTGCTTCAGTTGTGTAATAACCAGAAAAGGATCTCATTTCTTGGGGTTTAAATGGATGCTGTGCAAAATAATGAAAGTAAGCACTGAAATTGCTTGGTTCATTGCAGGCATTGTGTCCCTGATCTCCCTGGCTGTCCTGTCCTATGAACGCTACAGGACTCTCACCCTGTGCAACAAGCGTAGTGCTGACTACCAGAAAGCATTGCTGGCAGTTGGTGGTTCATGGATTTATTCCCTGATCTGGACTGTGCCGCCTCTGATTGGTTGGAGTAGTTATGGAATAGAAGGTGCGGGTACAAGCTGTTCAGTACGCTGGTCCTCGGAATCAACTGAGTCCACATCCTATATCATCTGTCTTTTCATATTCTGCTTGGTCATCCCTGTGATGGTCATGATGTACTGCTACGGTCGACTTCTTTACGCTGTTAAACAGGTAAGCTGCTGTACAAAATTAATAGTGCAAACTGCTCTGATGTGTATGTTGCACTTCTATGAAATTTTGAAGTGCTGATGATGGAAAGTAAAATAACAAGGCAAAATAAAATAAAGAAAGACCTTAGAAAGTCTCAAGAAAATTCTAGGACATCTTCACCAAGCTTTTGCATTCTCCTGAAGCTCCAGTCAGAACAACCCAATAGCATCCATATAGGTATTGATTTTGTGATTTAGAAATACTGTTCTATGAAAATCAGCATATCTGGCTGAAGATTGTGCTTGTAATGAAGCCAGCACATATGTTTACCCGTCTATAAATAAGACATCCATACAAACATTTCTTCCTGGTTTGGGATTTTTAATAATTTCTGTGTCCTAAACTGTGGAGACCTAACTTAACAGTAATGCAATTCTCTTGCAATTTGCAGTTATCCCAAGGTTCAGCTTTTTCCTTGTAATTCTGGGTCACATTTAAAGGTTTCCTTAAATACTCCTACCACCACCATTTCAACTATTGGTGCTACAACAATGCTTCTCTGACTGATGTACTGTAGATATTCCAGAATGAATGTTCTGAAGGACCCTACCAGAGGTGTTGTATTGTGAAGTCTG
Organism: Piaya cayana; assembly: GCA_013389865.1. Classification (NCBI taxonomy): domain Eukaryota; kingdom Metazoa; phylum Chordata; class Aves; order Cuculiformes; family Coccyzidae; genus Piaya; species Piaya cayana. The sequence continues at coordinate 35,695 of WAAB01025373.1, forward strand.
AGTACTCTTGGGACAGTAATTAAATGGTTTAATGATAAATAATGAGAAAGCAATGACTGTGTAGGTGCTCTCTAAAAAGCAAATCTCTGAAATGGTCAGATGAATTAACTAAAGGTTAAATGGCGGGGGGGAAATCAGTAAATCTCTGAATAGAGGCTCTCCTGCAGGATTAAAGTGGATGTAGTTTGCTTTTGATTAGTTTTAAGGAGTTGAGGTTGTGCATTTTACATGATTTGTCAAAACTTTCAAAACACTCAAAGCCCAAATGGGAAATCTTTTCATGGCTGAGTGCTGTGTGTGCCAGTAAAATGAGTCACACATTAGTTCTCATCTTACTGCTGCGTAATAGTAGTATGGAAAAAAATTCCTTTGTTTTTAAACCATTAAAATGGAGTTGCAGACCATATCTGGTGCCTGGACGACAATATCCTTTGTCATCACCTAAAGAAAAGAGCAGGACCTTGGAACATATGCTACTAATAATATGCAGAAGATACAACTTTCTTGAACTGTTGTCTGTTCTTTCCTTCAGCCTTCACTGCCCAACCTCACAACAGCTGTCACCCACAACATGCAAATACTTGTATGGATGAAGCTTCTGTAGCACATGTGCTTTAGCTCCTGTTTCTCAATGTAGACTTGTGTTATTTTATTCACCTTTTTTTATAAAACACAGTTATATTAAAAGTAGTAGTAATCTCGGTGATCTGCTTGATGGGTCTTAAGAAGTTGTGGCAAAGATGCTGAGAGAATCGCAGAAAAGATACATGAAACCTATAACCATTTTTTATTTAACATGAAGTCTGGGTAGTCTGGGTGGAAACTAGGTTAATAGATTAATTGGCTGTCCAGAGAAAGAATATTGGAGAAGTAATAACATTTTCCACAATCCTCTCTCCTCTGCATGCTGTCCAGAGTGATAAGGAGGCCCCTGAGGTGCTGACGTTAGATGATCCTGAGAAATATTGTAAATGGTGTAAGTGTAAAAGAACCAGACTTGATCTTGCATAACCTGTTGGAGGACAGGTCTTAGGGAACTGATGCTTGTTAAATGCAAAGGAACTCCAGTGAGGATGAAATCCTATCTCCTTTCTAAAGTTGTTATGGCAAAGGGTCCTAACAGCTGACTGAACGTTGTGAAGTCTCAAATAGCTAAACCCTACATTTTTACACAAAACAGCTAATCCTTTCCTGGTGTTTGTAAAATATTTACTTAATAAGTTATATTTCAGTGAAAAGAATCTCAGTCAAAAAACTCATGTGTCCTCAGTGCTCTATGATGGACCAGAAACTGTCTCCAGCACCATAATCCTGAACTCTTGCATTTTGCAAATTTCCTGTGACACACATATAAATTTCCAAAGAATGTGTCATGACACAGTCACTGAAACACAGGCTTTCTTTCCCCTTTGATCTAAGGTCCTATAACTATTGTTCAATAAAGGTGATAGATTATGAAACGCTAAGGTATATTGTGTTTCAGATTGGAGGGAGAGATGAACAATATGCAAATAAAAACATGATAGTTCTTACATAAAAGCATAAAGAGTAGGTAGGACAACACACAAAAAATTTGAGAGGTTACTACATCCATTGTAATATTGTTACTTTCTGGTGTTGGCAGGAAAATCATTATCTTGCAATATTCTGGTCTCACAGATTAAAGTCTTTCTGTAACCCTCTGTGTTGTATATTAGAAGAAATCTGGGACACTGCAAACATAATAAGTGCATTATCCCAGCTTCAGCTGCTTGGTAGATTCTCAAAAATATGCATTTCATATTTTTGCAAGATAGATAGACATTTTTATGTTGCAGCATTGAAGCATTAATGGCATTGCACTCTGAGACCAAGAGTGCAGGAGTTATGCCATGATTATTACTGCAATGTAAATTAATTGAGAAGGAAGAAATATCTTAATAGATTTGATAGTTAATGCAAGAATTGGCACAGTGCCTGCATTTTCTCTTTGGAGGGGCAGTAATTATAGGTCTGCTTTTCTCTTTTTCTTCTCTAAATTTAGTCATGTAATATAGCATTCTGTCACTCAAGGCATTAATATATCCTGTGAAGTCACCTGCAATCTCTGTAATGGTAAAAGATACAGGAATTTAAGTAATACAGATTTTGTAAAAGATCATCTTTTCAAGGAGTTCACAAGTCTATAGCATCTTTGTATGAATAATACTGCTTAATGGCATTTGCTGCTAACATTACAACGTGAGCGTGCTATTATCTCAAAGCTCTTGCTACTTATCAAGCTCAAAGACACTTAGGAATTGATCAAGTTTGTTGGGTTGTTTTTTAAGGTATACATTTTTTTCCAGAATTGTTTTATTTGGGCCATTGTAAGGATTTAAGTAATATAGGTTTTATAAAAGATCATCTTTTCAAGGAGTTCACAAGTCTATAGCATCTTTGTATGAATGATACGGCTTAATAACATTTGCTGCTAACATTACAACATGACTGTGATATTATTTCAGTTCTTTCTATTTATCAAGCAAAAAGACGCTTAGGAATAGCTCAAGTTTGTGGTTTTTTTTTTTAAAGGTATGCATTTTATTCCAGAATGGCTTTATTTGGACCATTGGGTTTGGTCTTACTGATGGTCTTTGCTGCCATCCATTTGCAACTCCCTCAGAAGAGGGAAATACTGCCTCTGAATAGTGAGAGAATTTCAGAGATGCTAAGCAAAATAATGCTCAAAATGGAAAGCAAAATGAAAAACTATCATTTCAGAAGCTATTATAGAGCTTGGCACATTTTAAGACATAGAGAAACACAAATATTTTATTAGACTTCTATTCCTTCTGAGTGCAAATTACCACACATGCTGATTGTTTCCTGTTTTTATGAAACCTGTTCTTCCATTTCTGCAGGTGCATAAATTCAGTTTTTTCTTTAAGTTTTCCCTTAGAGATTATGAGTCTGAAACCTGTAAGCAGAAAGTGGCAAAGTTTTCTCGTTCACCAAATACCATTCATGAGTATTTTATTCATGCACATTCTACAGAACAAGGGTCGGAAGCTGGGAATATTTTATTTCTCCTAGTGCAATTAGGATGGGATTTTTTTTCAGGTTTTGGCTTATAATGTTTCTCTATGACTCTACAATTGCATTCCCTCTGGAAAAAATGTTCTTTATAAAGTCAGTGTCAGTTGTTTACGCTCTGAAAAATGGGCTCCCAAATATGGAATTACAGAGATTAGCATTGTGATCACTGTAGCACAGAAGGCACAATATGATTAAAATCCTCCACCAAGGGGCCCAGAGAACTCATATGAACTAGCCTAATGAAAATTAGTAACACTTCTGAAAGAGATCTCTTCAATCTACACTATCTCCCGCTTGCACACAGAAATCCTGCCCAAGGACAAGAAGAATCCCAGAACACTGTTTCAAGAAAAGTTTTCAGATTGATTGTGTGGAGACTCATACCTTGGCTCATCTCATTGCCAGTCTTATTTCATCGAAAGATGTGCCTGAACGAAGCTCAGCAACTCTTTATAGAATGTATCTGGGACATTGAAAACAATAAAAAAAGTGGTAAGCAGAGCACAAAATCTTAAGCACAGAGTGTAATACATATCTGATCATGCAATCCTTGCTCAGTGCAACAGACTATGTTAAAGTGGACAAAGGGCCAGCATTTTACCATGTCTCATGGGGTTCTGGCATAGATGGGCTTATGACCTGATAGACCTGATAGAACTAATGTGTGTTTTTTTTGGTTTTTTTGGGTTTTTTTTTGATACTGGAAAAGAACAAGGAAAAAGTAGAGATGGAGACCAATTTCTTTCATGTCATTACCCCAACTTTACTTTGACTGTGGTTTCCAAGTAAAAAAAAAAGATGAAAAAGATATTCACTGAACATTTTAAGACTAGTCCGTATGAGATAGAAGTTTACATTACTATTATGCCTTTTCCTCCACCCCATGGTACACCAAGTAATGCTTAATTCCTCAAAAATTTCTAGTTTAACTAGTGACCAAAATGTGGGTTGAGGTAGTGGAATTACCTATGTCCCTTTACAGTATTTTTTTTTGCTGTTTCTTTTGAAAAGTGCCATGTGACTTTTGACTTCTATGTGTCATAGAAGAACAGATCACTTTTTTCCCCCATCCCCTGAACCTTCCTGAGTCTTGTCACCTTATGGGAGAACAGGGGAAGCCCGGGTTACGCTGCAGAGAGCTACCTTATCCTCTCTCTTTTACTCCTGTTCCAGACTTCAAATCACCAAGTTTAGTGGAGGAAAAGTACTTCTGACTCTTATTTAAGAAGTAATGCTCCAGAGTAAAATTGTGACTTGATTATATACCTGAAGAAACAGATTTTGAATTCTGTGTGGTGAGATTTTGCCTCTAGTATATTTTTAAAACATTGGATATAAATGACAGTGGTAGTTTTGAAATCTCCCATGACCACAAAAAAAGTCTGAGTGAAAAGGGAAAGAGATGTAGATTTTTTATGACTTCTGATTGTTTGATCCTGCTTTATATCTGTGTTATTTGGAATGGTTAAAAATATCTGTAAAAATTATTATTGCATCTATGTCCATTAAAGTACTCAGGAAAGGATTATGAAACAGAAGTATTGCTCCTGTGACTGTTTTCAGCTTTCCAGCTCATTTGGAAATGACTACTTGTAGGAAGACCACAGTAGGGCAAAATGCTCAATATTTTAAATTGAAAAGAAATTATATTCACATAATACAAAGAGTAGAATGGAAAAGTAATAAGTGTTCCATCATTCCTTCATATACTTCACATGTCTATTTATAGAGAAACTCCATTTTCTGAAACTATCTTTGACAGCACTGACACTATGATTTATGTTGAGAAAACTGATAAAGCAATTATGTACTATTGAGTCTATCTTTTAAAAGCCCTAAATAAAACAGGCTTGTAGTCATAGATCCTGTTTTAGAAGTGAAGCTCAAAATTCTATCTAGTTATTTAATGGAAAAAAGAACTCCTAAGGAAAGTCATTCAAGTGAAGGTGATGTAGATCTGGTCCTTTGATTCCTGTAGCTCATCTATTTCAGATGGGTTTTGACTTAATTTCAGATACGTTAGCCCCTAACTGCTTCTATGCTCAAACAGCCAGCTAAGCTCATTAGACAACCATATCTTGTTATGTTTTACTCTGTGTTCATAAATTTTATTTCCTCCCTTTGTGTCTTCATGTATACTTTTCTCTCCTAGCCTCTGGTGGTACAGAGGAAGAATGATAGATGACTTCACCTTTCCTTTTTAAACCTTGTGTTAAACATGTAATAATTACATATAGTTCACAAGCAGAAAGAGATTCAGTTTGCATGTGAATGGGTAGATGTTTTCTGTCACAACATCGTGAGGAGATGGGAACTTAATTGAAATGTGAGTCTCATGTTAGGCTGAGAGAATTGGAATAAATATTAGCAAAATGTAATGAAAGGGATCTGCTGGATTATCAAATGTTACAAAGTAATGCAATCACATCATTTATCACCAGCATCATGGCAAATATCACCAAAATCAGTATTTCTGAGTTTGCTGTACAGCCTTCACCTGGCACACCACAGTAAATATTCAGCACTTCCTCACTGGGCAGTTGTTTGACCTTTACCAAATACTGCACGGGCAAGCCACTGCACAGGTAAAAGATGAAGCTGGTAACAGGCTATTTTTTTGATTCTGTGGTAACAGGAACATTCTGTGATAACAACACTCAGGACATGCAGTTTTGTTGTTTTGTTTGAGATTTTTGGTGGAAGAATGGGTTTTTAACTATATGAGCAATTGACATTCCCATGTAATAGGTTTTCTCTGAATTTCTAGGTAATTTCTCATGTAGAAAAGCAAAGCAGCTGACTTTTTTGTTGTTGTTTCAAAGAGGAGGAGCATTGAATTCCATTGGGCAGCACATAGTATGTATCAGTGATCAGTTCGTTGAAGATCTGGTTATTTTCAGGGTTTTTTTGCTTCTGCCGTGGTAGAATTGAGAGAAGCCTATAGGTGAGGTGATATCTAGAAATGCTATTTAAAAAATTATTTTGAAAAAAGTCATGGAATACCTGAAAAAAAAAAAGGCATAGGAACTCATTGTTCTAACTGTTTCATGAGCTGGGGTTGTTTAACCTGCAGAAGATGCTGAGGGGACACCTTAACACTGTCTACAACTATTTGTAATGAGGTTGTAGCAAGGCGGATGTTGGTCTCCTCACCCAAGTTATAGGTGACAGGACAAGAGGGATGGCATAAGGTGCATCAGGGGAAGCTTAGGTTGGACATTAGGAAAAATTTCTTCACAGAACAGGTTATCAAGCACTGGAACAGGCTGCCCAGGGAGGTGATTGAGTCAGCATCGCTGGAGGCGTTCAAGAAGTGGGTAGATGAGGTGCTTGGAGGCATGACTTAGTAGTCAACAGGTATGATTAGAAATTATGATCTCTAAGATCTTTTCCAACCTAATGATTCTATGAGAAGTTAATTATGTTGAATATGTATTTTTTATTAGAATCAGGTCACAATTTGTAAATGGTCTTACAGAAGTACAAACTTCTTAGCATATCAACTCTTTTCCTCTTTAAAATTTTTCTAATTTTTACAACCACTTTCATCTTTTGAAGACTATGACTCCAATTGCTTCCTTTTTCTCCTTTACTCTGATGCTATTTTTAGCATATATAGATTTTCTTCTTCCTTCTTTCAGTAAAATTATAGAATCATAGAACAAGCAGGTTGGAGGAGACCCACCGGATCATTGAGTCCAACCATTCCTATCAAACACTAAACCACGTCCCTCAGGACCTCGTCTACCCGTGCCCTAAACACCTCCAGGGAAGGTGAATCAACCACCTCCCTGGGCAGCCTATTCCAATGCCCAATGACCCTTTCCATGAAAAACTTCCTCCTAATCTCTAGCCTAAATCTCTCCTGGCAGAGCTTGAGGCCATTCCCTCTTGTCCTGTCACTTGTCACTTGGGAGAAGAGGCCAGCTCCCTCCTCTCCACAACCTCCTTTCAGGTA
>WAAB01025373.1:43212-133995 GCA_013389865.1 Piaya cayana
CTCTTCTCCCAAGTGACAGGTGACAGGACAAGAGAGAACGGCCTCAAGCTCCACCAGGGGAGATTTAGGCTAGAGATTAGGAAAAAAAATTTTCACTGAAAGAGTCATTGGACATTGGAACAGGCTACCCAGGGAGGTGGTTGATTCACCTTTCCTGGTGGTGTTTAAGGCATGGGTGGACAAGGTGCTAAGGGGTATGTTTTAGTGTTTGATAGGAATGGTTGGACTCAATGATCCGGTGGGTCTCTTCCAACCTGCTTGTTCTATGATTCTATGACTCTATGATTCTGCGATTCTATGTCAGGTCTTACATAGACACATATCTACCTCATGGGTGATGGGTATGTTTCGTCAAGGTTGTTCTCTGTATTTCTAATTAAAAAGTGTCAGCAGACTGTTGAAGCAGATGTGACCAGATTAGTCTTCATTTTTTGAGGTCTGGGCATGCTGGAAGGGAAACAGCCATGAGAAAAGATTACGATCTTCTTTCCCCTGTGCTTGCATAAGCATAAATCATTAGTTAATTGTTTGTATTTTGCAGAGAAGCAGTGATACAACATTGGCATAAATCAGGCACTGTACAAATTCATTGTAAATCAAGTTAATGGCTAGTCAGAAAATAGGATTTCATTCAGTTTGCCATTTTTCATTCTTTAGATAAACTAGGGAGGAAATAAGCCTGTCACAATCTTTAATAAAAAGCTAATGGAAATTTAAGATCTGATGCTTTAATCTCTGGATACATTATATCCATAAAGAATAGGCTATGCTCTCACACATATTTCACTTTACAGCAAATGGTGTACATCAATACTGAGCACTCCTGATGTCTCAGTTTGGACAGTGGTTTAGTAAAGGATTTTCCCAACAGGTAAAAGTGTAAGATACTTTGTTTTCTCACCAGCCATAAAATCAAAAGATTAAATGTACAGAAAGGTGTTCTGCAAGTTAAAGAATGTGATTTTGTGTACTTACATTTCTGCAATGAGAACTGAGCCACACTTACTCTCTTGTAATTTAGCTCCACTTAAGGGACCGACCTGTGACTGCAAGCAGAATCCCCAGCAGAAGATTTGGAGTAAAATTAATTGTTCTACGTGTAGCACTGTGGCATTGTCCCCCAGAGAAACACTTCTAAGGCTGTATCTGCCAAAGGATGCTGCCATGCAGTGAAAAAAGAACAAATATGCAATGCCCAAGGGCTTCCTTCTCTGGTGAACGTCACGCTTTTGATATCACATTAGCCACTGTGTGAGTATTCTTCTGTCAGTCCCCTGACAGTGCTGTCTGACTGAGAAGTCAAAGTAGAAGGCCTTGGTTCACTGCACATTAGCCATAACATATATAGCAAAGCCTTCTCTCACAGTCCAAATCGTAGTTCTGCTTTTTTTTTCCGGTGGAACAAACCTCCATGTTACTTGCAGCTATAGGATTTGGCCACAGCTGTTTGTAATAGCTACTACCGTTGATTAGTTCCTTGTTTTAGTCCCTCCTTCACTTCTGAAAATCTTGAGAGCTCAAGATACAGTGCCTGAGGCCATATACTTAGGCAGTAGTAGAGGGAAAGAATCCTATAACTTCAACTTAATCTGACTAAAGCTAAGGTGGCCCAACCTACTTGTAGATACTAAATGATTTTGCTAAATCATTACTCATACTTTTATATTTTCTTCACCTATTAAGTCCTTCATTTTTATTTAGTGGATGTTATTCGCTGCTAAAGAGTTAGACTTAAATGGTGTGTGTATGCTTCCTCTTTGAAACCCACATTGATTTTCAGTGGAGGCAACCCCAAATTTAGTATGAATATAACAGATTATATCATAGAATCATTTAGGTTGGAAAAAAACTTTTGAGATCATTGAGTCCAACTGTAAGCCAAACACTGACAAGTCCCGCTAAACCATGTCACTAAGCACCACTTCTACATGTCTCCTAAATACCTCCAGGGTGGTGACTCAACCATTTCCCTGAGAAGCCTGTTCCAATCCTTGACAACTCTTTCAGTGAAGAATTTTTTCTAATAAATAGTCTAAGGCCCCACCCCACCCTGGTGCAACCTGAAGCCATTTCCTCTTGTCCCATCACTTGTTACTTGGGAGAAGAGAGTGACACCCACATTGCTGCAACTTCTTTTCAGGTAGTTGTAAAGAGTGATAAGCTGTCCTCTCAGCCTCCTTTTCTCCAAGCTAAGCTGCCCCAGTTCCCTCAGCTGCTCCTCATAATACTTGTTCTCCAGATCCTTCACCTTCTTCGTTGCCCTTCTTTTCACATGCTCCAGCACCTTAATGTCTTTTCTTGAAGTGAGGGGCCCAAAACTGAACACAGTGTTTGAGGTGTGGCCTCACCAGTACCAAGTATAGGGAGACAATCACTCCCTGAATTCTGCTGGACTTACTATTCCTGATGCAAGCCAGAATGCTGTTGGACTTCTAGGCTAGCTGGGCACGCTCTTGGCTTGTATTCAGCAATCTGTGAACCAGCACCTCAGGTTCTTTTCCACAAGGCAGCTTTCCAGACACTCCCCTCCAAGCCTTTAGAAGCTGGCACTTGGCCTTGTTGAACCTCTTACAATTGGCCTTGGTCCAGTGATCTAACCTGTCCAGATCCCTCTGTAGAGCCTACCTACCCTCAAGCAGATTGATACTGCCTCCCAACTCAGTGTCCTCTGCAAACTTACTTGAGGATGCAGTTGATCCCCTCATCAAGATCATTGGTAATGATGTTAAATAGAACTGAGCCCTGGGGGACACCACTTGTGACCTGATGCTTACTGGATTTAACTCCCTTCACTACCACTGCTTTGGTCTGGACAACCAGACAGTTTTTTATCCAGCAAAGAGTACACCCATTCAAGCCATGAGCAGCCAGTTTCTTGAGGAGAATGCCGTAGGAAATGGTGTTGAAGTCTGGGTAAACATCATCCTCATCTTTTTCCTCATTCACTAAGCAAATATGAGAATCATATACAGCCCTTTGGTAGCAATGCAAGGTTATGCTGTCTTCACAGTATATACTTTAATGCTTTATATTTATATGAAGTGATCAGATCACTCATTCAAATTAAACATACTCTAGAAGCAGAACAATTTTTTTTTTTGTGTTTGCTTGTGTTGGCTCTGTATACTGGAGTGTGCATGCAAATAACTCTGAATATTCAATATTGACATGTTTTCACATGGTTGGGGAGCTTCCTTGGCCTTGAGGCAAACGGTACAAGCTGCCTACATCTATACTGCACAATGTTTGACCTTGAGCATCCTGCGTACACAGTATTTCTGTGAACGTCAGATATGGTAGGTCATATTTTCTTTTTTTTTTTACTGAAGTCACAGTTCCTGAAATGATATGAATGCTGCCTTCCATCTCAACAGAGTTGTAAGCTCTTACAGCGTGGAGCTGAGAGTTGATGTACTGTGCCCTGACCTATATAGCAGAGATGTTGATGAGGCCAAGCCTGTGGCACAAGTTGGAGGACTGACTAGAAAGAATGGAGCCATTCCTGGTGCAGCCTTGTCCATTCCACTTGCTGGGAGTTGTCACTGATTCTTTCTGTCCTTTGGAAAGTGGCTGAGGGTATCATCTAGAGAGTGCTGAGGCAAATCTTCCCGGGGAGCCAAGAAAACCAGCAGTTAAGGATGATGGACAATTGGTGACAAGAGCTTCATCTCACTTTGTGAAGTGGTATTTTTTTAGTATTATAGACATAAGGCATTCATGCTTTTAAAAAATGTGCCTACTCTATGTCTTTCTTTTCCAGCAAGGTTTAATTTCACTTTTTTTATCAATATGTATGTAAAGAAAATTGGAAATTTCTTCCTTAAAGGAAGTTTATTGTATTAAAAGGTTCCATATGTGTACCTGAGGGTCTAAATTCCTTGCTTTCGTTCTTGACTTCAGGCGATTGTGGATACTATATATAAATGGGGCTGGTTGAGAAATAGACTTTTTGATTTTTTCCCAGTTTGAGATTTTTGATGGAGAGATTTCTTGTCTTGAACGAGGGGAGAGGGGAAGTCCTAACCTCAGTACTTTTTATAGATCAGAAAATCAGCAGTGTTTTATTTTGACATAATCCTCCACTGGGACACTTAGTTGTTACAACAAAATAATCTCCTCTTGACCCTGAAAATACTCGGGGTGCTTAGCCAAAATGATGTGAAATAAAAGATCCTGGAAATCCTTGGAGCTGATGAGCTAAACTGCCAGTGAGATCCAGTGTACTCGATATAGTAGCTCTATGAGGTAACAAGGCACTGAAAGATAAGGCATTTTAGATCTCTGTCAAGCATATTGCCACAAAATAAGAGAGAAGCCCAGAGAAACATTGGTACCACCAGAAATGTCTCAAATTTGTATGTTCCTACAGGAAGCTTCATTTTTATGAATCGGTTTCTCAGTGCAAAAATGTCAAACTAGGAAAAATTTTGACCTTAACTCATCTGCAATTTGTCTCTTTGCAAATGAAACACTTCTGTTGGTGCAGTGCAGTCTGCCTATAAAATGCCAAGAGAGTTTCTGTGGTTCTCCCCAAACATTCCTGCCCCATCTCTAGCTTCTCCATCTTGTAAAGTATGCATGACATAATGTGTGCAGCTCTCACATTCATAGAATCGCAGTCATAGAATCATAGAATCGTTTAGGTTGGAAGGAACCTTAAAGATCACCTAGTTCCAACCCCTCTGCCATGGGCAGGGACACCTCCCACTAGAAGGTTGCCAGGGTTCAATCCAACCTGGCCTTGAACACCTTCAGGGATGGGGCAGCCACAATTTCCCTGGGCAACCTGTGCCAGTGTCTGACCACCCTTATCGTGAAGAAATTCCTCTTTCTGTCTAGTCTAAATATGCCCTTCTCCAGTTTATAACCATTCCCCCTAGCCCTATCACTACATGCCTTTGTAAAAAGTCCCTCCCCAGCTTTCTTGTAGGTCCCTTTCAGGTGCTATTCACGTAATTGTTCATTGTTTTTTTGCTTTTTTGTTTAACAAGGGTAAAGGTGCAAATACTGGCATTCAGCTTACTGAGCTTGAGCAGTATGGCAAAGAAGTGTTGAAAAGTCACACTAATTTCCATGTTCTAATTATACATTCTGCCACAATTATGCAGTCAATTCAGTATGATTATAGGGTGTTTTTTTACCTATACTTGTTTTGTTTTGTTTTTTTCCATTGTATTAAAGTAAACAGTCAGGATAATTTATGAACGTCTTCCTCTTTACTAAATTGTTGGTATTTGCACACTACTTGGCTCTGTCTAACAGTGAGTCAATGGAAATTAGCTTCTGTGCTCTGTAGTAGATTAACAGTCGGGTCATACTTGACTTTACAAGTATCTTACTGTGCAGCTGTCTGTGCTTATTTCAGTGGGCCTATTAAAGTTGAAAAATTATGGCAGAGATAGGGCCAATAATACTTGAAACACAGAGACTTGTATTTAAGGCAGCATTTTATTAATCTGAGTCAATGAAAATAGATTGGCAATAGTCTGAGTGCCTTTAATTGCTAGCCTTTATAGAAGATAATCCTACAGAACTCAATACTCAGTGAATTAAACACTAGAGCAATCATCTGGCTGAAAATTAGTGTTGTTTTAGCATGAAAGACAGGAGGAAAAGGGCAGAGGGAAAGGCTGGAGTGGGAGGAAGGGAGCAGTGCCACTACCGTGACAGCAGCAAATAGTCACAGCAGCTTGTATGGGCCAGGCAGTTGCACCTGGCAGGTCTAGGGAGAATATGCTGCATCCCAACAGACAACAGCTTCCAGCAGAGTTAGAACAGTCCTTCTGAGCTATTTACAGTAGAGGCTTCTGAAGCTTTTTGTTTAGATTAGGTACATATGGGTCTTCAAAATATTTGGTCCTGCTGGAAGAAAAAGGATAACTGTTCAGACACTTCCCAGTTGGCACCTGACACTTCAGTTTTACAGGGAACCTCTTTCTTCACCGAAGGAGCACTTGTCTGAACCTTTTCAGGAGAAATTATACTGGACTATAAAACCACACTGAGAGTTCTACATCTCGTATTATCAGGTGTGTATTTCATTTGAATTTCTCTTTGTTTTCCATGCAGTTATCAGATGAACTCTTCAACTGCTTCATCAGGGAGATCTTCAGCCTGAAGATCTCAGGAAACCTCTTGCAGTAAATTTCCTTCTGGACAGGTAAATGATATGGAAAAACCATATGACTATAAGTTGCCAGTGTTTCCATAGGAGAAATATGCATATCATGTATTAATCTGTTTCTCAAGTTACTTTTAAGAGGATGATGCTTAATCTGTTCACTATCCAACTTTTCTATTTTATACAGTTGTCATTGTAACTTAACCACTCTCCCCTTAGTGATATTAATTCTTCCTTTGTTGTTATAAGATATGAAAGTAAAAAGAATGAGCATTCACTTTTCATTTTTAAGATTTAGGTGTCTGAGGCTTCATTTTCCTGTTCATTAAGCATCTTTTTTTTCCCATCATTCTTCTTTTAAAACATCCACACCATATGCATCTTAAAACAATGAACACCTGTCTCTGGCTGGAGGTAGAGTCATCTGAGTTTACAATGGATGGATGATTGTTTGACTTTTAGTAGTACAACTGACATCTGCTAAGCAGCTAGATTAATCACAGCTGAGTATGTGCTAGGGCTGTCTTTAGGGTATATTCCAGACTTTCTAATGTGTTAAGAGTGGTAATATAAATTCAAATGGGAGATGTGTCAACTAAACAGCTTCTCAGACAATAAAAGACATGTAAGGTGCTTACTAAGGGAATCTAAGTAATATAGTACAGTTTTTGTTCCTAGTCACGTATGAGGCAGAAGAGGCACAACAGTGCTGTATTTCAGAAGGCCGTAACATCCATTTTATCTGGGAATCTGACACTTCACCTGGAACTGCCCCAGACATATGGGAAATTTCCATTTAGCTGAGATCTTGCTACTTATAGCTTGCCTATTAAATATTAAATACCAAGAAGTTTGTATAAAACCAACTTGCACATAAGCAGAAAAGGAGGAGATTCATTAAGTATTCTAAGGCTAAATTAAAAGAAATATAATTGCGCTACAATGAATGGAGATTTCCCTACCTAGAAAACAATGAAGCATATGCTTTTCTTCATTCCTATTAGCAATCCCATTGAGCATGTTTAAAGGTTAGTTATAAGTCTGTAAAACACTGCATAAAAGTCATTGTCTCAAACAGAAAATAGGATGAGTATTGCAACTAGTTTCTGATTGTAGCTATCCCTAGTTAAACATCTGTAGCACTCTGCTCTGATGCCTTCAGAAAAAGCTTGGCCTTTAAAACCACTTGTCTCTGGGAAAGTTCACTGAACTAATTTACCTGGATACTGCTTTCTAGTTTCTCTATATGGTATGCAAGCACTCCCTAAAAGCCTTGCCTGATACTTTTCTTTCTCTCACTTGCTGAGCAAGTTCAGGATATTAATTCAGTCTAAATGTCAAGTTGAAAGAACTGACTTTCACAAAATTTCAACTTGACCTTTCTACATCAATCTGTAAGCTCTTTATGAAGAAAATCTGTACCTGTGGTTGGCAATCTGGCCTTGGCCTTTTATTAATTGCATGCTGCTTCTGGGAGCCTTTTCTTTTGGCATGTTGCCCAGCTCATGCTTCCAAGCTCCAGAATGGTCAAGGCTCAGTAGGTCCTTAGTCATGTCAGCCTGGCACATTTTGGATTTTCTCAATATAAAAACTAAATGGATTTGCTTTGAGCTCCGTTGCTTGCTGAGTAAGTTCAGGATGTTAATTCAGTCTAAATGTCAAGTTAAAAGAAATAAGATTCCAGCCTGCTGAATCATCTTGTTAACTCAGTATTCTTTTTATTTTGACCTTTCCTTAGGGAGGCAGAGGTATTGCTCGATTAGTTTTGGTCTCTCCAGAAGAATGGTGGAATTTTATAAGACTGCATCACCCTTTTCTCTCTGAAGTGATAAAATTCACACTGGACTGTCTTCGTACTGTCTACGACTATATTCATCCCTACTTATTGCACTCTGAAGTATTCTTCTGTCACAAACTCAGACAGGAGAAGTGTTGCCCAAAAATGAGCTGAATTTGCAATATTCATATTTAACAAATACTGACTTCAGGTGGCTAACGGTTATTAATGAGTCATTGCTAGAGAAGCTTGTGTCCTGATACTAACTGTCCAGGTATGTGTTGGACCCCTTTAAATTGGAATTAGAGGGAAATCTAGAGTTAAAGTACTTGTATTGCTTTTCCTGGATGTAATTGTCAAAACCAGCATATCTAGAACAAAATTAGGCTGTAAAAGAATATCATACTAGTGCCTTGGAAGTGCAAAAGACAAGTTTGGCAACTGAGAGTAGTGTTACTTTGCAGATTGAGAGAGCAAAACAAGAATTTGACCACTTGCTGTATGCAGGGATGCAGTTCTCCATCATCAATGTGTGACATCCCTAACAGTTCTGTTACAGCCCCCTTTAGCAGATGTGGAACCAAACAGTTATTATAGTAAATACTCATGGAGAGCATCAGCTGTGAAATGAGTGCAGTTTATTAGGAAAGCAAGCGATGACGGCCAACAATGATTGTCTTAAGCAGGGAACTGAGAACAAGGGGAGCAAGTATAATAGCTTTGGCAGTGGTGTCATAGATCAAGGGTGGGGTGGACAATGCCATCCATGATGCTCCCCTTTCCCTTTCTTCTTTCCCTTTCTTCTTTCCCTCTCACTCTCCTTCTCCCTTTTCCTCTATCTTTCCATCTCCCTTTTGTCCTCCTTTCTACCATGTTTTTAGCTGATAAACTGCCACTTCACTACTACACGCTTTTAACTACTATATAGAAATACTAATATATGCTAAAGAATAGCCATATTATATTTTTAATTCATAAAATTCTGCTGTTGTACCCTTAGGTCTGTCCCTTTGGGTCATGTGAGAATGTGTAGCAGATAGCTCAAATGTACCATTACAGTGTGGTAGGAAATTTTCTTCTTGGATGCAAAATTTCGAAGATGTATTGATTGTTTTCAGTTGCCATCAGTATTGTGTTATTCTTCTTGTTCCCCTACAACCCACAAATCTGCACTACCTGCAGAAATGATTTATAAAAATGCTACCTTTTGTACAGCAGCAGAGTAACAATAATATTGCAATTCACTTGTTACGCTCTTCAAACTAAAATCCTCAAACTTGCTATATCCCTCCACAAACTAAAAACAAACTTGAGGGAAATCCAACATTACTTAAAGTTCCAGTAATACCTATCTTCTATCCCAGTCATCTTCTAGGAGGTTACTGTAGCCTTTTCCTTCCTGAAATTGCTTTTTTCCCCCTAATAATGCTAATTTACAAGATCAGAGTTCTTGGAGCTGTCGAGATGTAAAAGAATGAGTAGTACCAAAGACAAGGTAATGTGATGTGCTATTGGTAGTTTTCACTGTTTTCTTCCAAAGTGACTAAGCCTATCAGAAACCAGTTTTCTCCTCTATTTTACTTTACATATGTTTACAGTTCATGTATCAACTCAAACTGAGTTTGCCAACTAACTAATTTTTTTTGCAAAGTTGCACATTTTGCTTTTAACACGTTATGTATTTCTCTGCCTTATCAGTACCATAATTCAGTGTCAGTATAATTTACAATTGTGCTTCAGCACTATCTGTATCATGTTCTTTCTGCAGAGAAATAACAAGGATTTATCTGAGTGTGGTTAAGTTAACACAGCTCATCACTTTTACAAATGCTTGGCACTGTCCTAGAAATGCCAGTAGGTCTCTAGCTGTGCTATTAGCACTATAAAACTGCCACTTCTTCCCTGAGTGATGCTGGTGTGTCTATAGAAATCACTTACCTGCCCTGAAGGAAGCTTAGTGAACTTTGTTTCAGTGAAGACCAATGGCGGTCTGGTGCAACATCAGCTGCAAATATTCTGTAGATACACCCTTCTCAGGTGAATGCTGTGAGCTATGGGCAATTTTAACAATTATGTGGCATTGATAGGCTTGGTAGCTGCCTAATCTCATCTTCAAGTTAGCTGCACAAAAATATCTTTGAGATGAAAAAGAAAATCTTTCCAAAGTCTGTTTTTGTCTGTCCTCTTCAGTATGTGTCTACAAGATGAAATACTTGTGGCTACTGCTATCAGAGGAGGATTAATTTATTTCCTTGTTGACAGTACTGAATGCATAAAAAGTGTTATTCTAGGAACAAGTAAGTATATGTAGATGCCTCTTCAGCATAAAGTGACATATGTAACATTTTTTATTCTGGAATACGAGTAGATTGTGCAAGGGTATTCATCATAGAGATCCAGAAAAGCCTTAAAATACCAGTAGCTGAAGTGTTCATGTAATTTTTTTCATACAATTTTTTTTTTTTCATACAAGCATAGTAAGGCAAAGTCTGCAATGAGACTGTTGTTCTCTATGCTGAATTCTGTATGCACTTCCCCTGGTGATCCCCCTGGATCACAGGAGTGCTCCATCAGTGATACGTCAATCTGGTAATCTGTTCCTGGGAGCGACTGTGCCAGATGCTGTCTAGGAGTTGTATGCAAACTTGGCCCCTCCCTGCAGCCCATTCCCCTCTGGTTCTCTAGCAACTCCTTATATATTTATTTAGTCTAATACTTCTTGCTTTTTTACCACCAATTGATCTAGGTGCTCTAGTATGTTTCTTTCCAAGAAATCACATGATCTTCCGAGCATTAATTTTCAATCTGGCTTCCAGTTTTTCTTCTATTCAAATAACATCTTAATGCTTAGGCTGTTCACATTATTTTTAAAAATAGAGATGCAGGTGGTGCTAAATCGCGACAAGAAAGAGCAGTCTTACTGGTTATGGAAACTAAGGATTTCAAGAAGAAGACCATTTTTGTTATCCAGTAGTCTAAGAATTTACTGAAGAAATGTCAGCCAAGGAATTTTGTTTCCCAAAGATCCTGTTAAGTGGACACTTTCAGCTACCTCTTTTCTATATATACCCCTTTAACTCACATTTGGGCCACACCAAACAGGAAGTAGAGGGCTTTTTATTTCTTTTTTTTTTTCCTTTTGACCCATTCAAGAAAGTATCTTATTTTTGTTGGTCTTGTTCATAATTCTAACAAGGAGTAGTATTTAAAATCCAGCTTCCATCTTTTCTGTATTTCAAAGGAACGATAGTCTGTTCTTATATCTTACTGTGTATCACAAGCCTATAGTAAGAAGATATAAATACTCCATCTCACATGTCTCCAAGTCAACTAGACATGAATAGACTCTGGTCACCACTTCTAGCTTTGGTACTCCAGAACTTGTTTTTCTGATCCCTTTCTTTCTATGTCATGCTGCTGCCCTCCAGCTGCTTTACACTGTTTCTGGCAGTTCCAGAATTCTTCCCATTATTTACACCTGGGGTTTGTGGGGTTTTTTTTAATTTTCTGGGGAAAGAAATCAAACTTTTAACTAGAACAAGGAATTGTTTGAGGTTTGGGTGGATTGGGGTTTTTTGGGGGTTTGGTTTGGTTTTTTTTTTTGTTAAAACAACTATTTATTCTACATACATCCAAAAATCAGACAAAGTACCTCATGCTCTGGTTATTCTTTGGATATTTAGACAAACCACTAAAGATACAGCCTCTTAACTCATAGGGTATAAACAATTAGTAGCTTATTTAACAGATAAAGCAGATTTGGTTTACTTGTATAGGAGCTTCTTCAAGAATAATAAATCAAGAACTCAAATCTACTTTTCTCTATTTGTTATATATGTACCATCTTTATTGACAATAAGCAGATTTGTGGTCATCTCTATACATTGAATTCTGCCATACCTGGACGTATATCTAATATAGCATCAGCTTGTGCTGAACAGTTGCAGAGAAGTATTTGTAATGTGCTGTGTAACTCTCTTTTAAAAAACAGGTGCCTTGTCACCACGCTGTCCGTGTGCTTGCAGCTTAGATATGCCTGGCCAGCAGTGGGAGTGTTCTGTATTTGCATGCACACTCTGCTCTCTTCACCCATCTAATAGGTAGGGAGTTTGGAGAGAGGATTACAGAGTATGTAGCTTGGTGTTCAATCTTGTTTAGTCCTGGATTATTTTGTGTTTAATCACAAGCACAAATTGCTGCACAAAATCTGCCTTACAGAGTGATGTATCAATCTCATAAGATGGCGTCTTGTCTTTTTGGTAATCGTCAAAAGCAAATATGAAACTTTAGGACGGTTTAAGTATAAGATTCCTGAGTGGAAGTCTTCAAACTAAACATAATTTGTAGAGGATTGTCTGTAATACACAAGTTACATAAAAGGAATATATCCTTGTTTTCTCTAAGCTAAAATAAATGTTTATAAACATTCAGGCTGGGTACAACTCTCTAAGACAATTTCCCATTGCTTACCCTCTACAGTATATCAGAATGAGGGCTAGATTGACCTAACTTCTTCAGGTACAACACAATCCTGGATACACAATTTCCTGAGTGGAAAAAAAAAGTGTACACCTGAGCTTCAGTTTTATTGCTTAACTTTAATTTATCTAAGTTAGCAGTTTGCATGAGTTTCTCCCTTCTACTTGTTATTCTGTGTTGAAAAAATGACAATGTGCTGTAGAGTGAGATTAAAATTCAGGAAGTTGTCAAGGCTCCTGCTGAGAGGAGAGGGATTGAAGACATCCAGAATTCACAAGGTTTGTTTTGTGGCTTGTTTTTTAACTGAATGCACCTGAACCATTGTAAGTGTGTAATAATTTGAGGGAAGGGATCTATCATGAATATGAAGGGGAATGCTTTCAGACCAGTTTCAGCATAATTACAATACTGTTTAGGATGTCAGAGAGCTTTGAAACTGCTTTGGATTTATATTCTATGTAGATTCTACAGGATTTGACAGACTGATCCAAGTACGTATATTAGGCTTATTTGAATATAAATAGCTACATGCCAAGAGCATACCCTCATGTCCTTAATGATACCTTGCTTTATCGTGCATGTCAGTAGAAATTTTCAATGGAATGGGAGGAGATACCTCAGTAATGTGTGGGAAAACTTGACCTCTCCCCAGGAAAAGGGGTAATTGTGGTTAGGTGCTAAAAAACTGCTGGTGCTTGAGAGATTTTAGCGTTTAATTTCACTGCAGGGAAAGTAGTTACCAATCCAAAGGAAAGCAGAACTCAAGTGCTAGCCTGATGAAAAATGGCGTTAAATGGATTGAGAGCTTTATACACGCATGCAAAAAATGAATCTAGGGAAACACTCAAGTTCCATTTTTAGGGAAAATATTATCTTGACACTTTTTTAAAAAAAAAATCACACTTCAGATTCAGAGAAAGTGATATTTACTGTAGAAAATGTTGATCTCATTCAAGAGGTTAACAAGCCAGTGAGTCATACTTGCATCATAGCTTTCTTCAGAGTGAGTGACTCTTCTGTAAGTCTTTTCACACAGTTATAAACATGTGTGTGTGTATGTATATATTATATATTGTATAGTGTGTGTGTATATATCATGTAAAGTGTATACTGTCATTCTCACTTAACAAATGTCTGATTCTGACTAGAGCGTTGTTAGTTGATTTTGTTGTTGAGTTGACATATACACCTGATCTGATGTAACCTACCCTAAGCTAACCCTAGCTCACATAGCTTAACTTAATACTAATATTATATATATATTACATAAATTAATAATACATCAATAGCAATATTAAAAGTGTAATACTGTAATAATAATACTGTGATGTACTGTACTTGCCAACTGCATCATGGACCCGACGTTTTCTAATTCTCTTATCATGTGAAGTGAGGCAGAGGACTTGTTTAAGACAACTCAGTACTGTCCAATTAGAAAATGCTTTCAAAATAATGTATATAAATTTAATACGGTATTGTACTGCATTACACTGCGCATTTTCTTTTCTCATCAAATGTGTCAAATATAGATCACAGACAATTTTAATAACACTTTTTCCTTCTTCACATTGCTTTATGACTTTTACCTTGGTTTCCAGGTGTATTAACTCCCTCTGCTTCTTAGAAGCACTCATAGAAGTTGACTTCTGTTGTTTAGGGGCCATATTGAATGAAAACAGGGCATCTATAAGAGCACTTCCAAGAGACTGTTATCATGACCACATTTATTTACATACTCTATGTTTACATCTCTATGGAAATTCTGTTGTAATTTGTTAGGATGAGCAAGGTAGGACAGAGGATACACGTATGTAGCATATACAGTACGTGTTGTGTATACACTTTTTTTACATATATGCAAATATATTTATACACATTCATGCATGTACTACCTTTTTTATTGAGAATAGAAAGGCCATAAACCAAACTGCAAACAAACGTGAAGGATGGGGAGAAAGTTTTAATGTGTTCTGGTTCCAGCTGAGTAAGTTTGCTGATCTCAGCTGACATTTACTCTGACTTTTATATTTATTGTCCTTGCCAATTACAGCACACAGGCTGCTATTTCCTGCTGTAGCTATATTGGTGTTCTAGTCTTTCAAAGCATTATTTTTTGTCACCTTTGATTGAAAACACTTTTCCTTTATATGGGGGCCAATGTACACTCCATTTCCTATGTAGATGGTAGAGTTTTATTGTTTAGCTTCAAGTAGTAACTTTCAAACCTGTAAAGAAATTTTACACTTGTCAGTTTATCTCTTTTTGAACAGTTCAATCATTTTAGCAATTTTGCAAATATACGTTCTGCATGATGCTGTCTCTGGAAGAATGTACATTTTCCCCTTCTGCTCCAAAAATTCTTCAATGCAAAATGCAGTGAAGTCAGGTTTTTTTTCTGATTTTTCCTTTCCTTTAAACAGTGCTGCTATGTCAGTCAAAGCCGTTGCAAGTTATTAAAACAAAGAAACCACCTGACACCAGAAGCTGGTTATTGGAAAAGTAAATCTGTTAAAGACATCATTTGCTGGCAAGCTTTTCAAAAGAGAGGAGTCTTAAACTAGATTACTGGTTTGATTTTCTGAAAATGATCTCAGCACCTTTCACCTTTATAATAGCAAGCTGTGTTGCTAAGCAGCAACACACGTAGTAATATTCTTAGATGTTATCTCTACAAAAATAACTGCATTTTTATTCTGTCATTGGATAGTGTATTTCAGACTTTCAGGTTTTTTTCCTCCCTAGAGTAGAATCCCTCAGTTTTGCCCTCAAAGATGAGCCCAGTACCACATACCGTGAGTATAAGGTCATTCTCAGTCCCCACTGTTGAGCAGCTACTGAATCTCCTTTAGGGGTCTGTGTTGCATTTGCTGACAAAATATCCCTTTTATCCCTAAATTTCATTTAATTCAACCATGAAATTAAATGTGTTGGGTTTTGAAATACCAGGCCATTAGATTAAAAGCAGTCTACACTCCTACTTGCAGAAGAAGTCTGTAAGAATAATTTGGCTTCATGTTTTGGTTTGCTAAGGTTATGCAAAGTGAAGCTTGTCCAAAAGAGAGCAGGAAGGGCCATCAGAGTATGTACCAAAACCTCTTTCTTCCCTGAAAAAAAAGGTAGATAGACTTACATTCAGCTAATTGCAACACTGCCTGTATCCTGGGGCTGACTTCCAGCTACTTTGAATGAAGGGACCAGAGAAAACAGCTGTTACTTGCTATTAAAAAAGGTCTGGCAACATTCAGTTTTTCCAGGGCTCTAAAATTTTAATACTAAACCCTAAATTGCCTATGTAGAAGCCAATTGCACCTTTTGCAACCCTCAGAACTAGAGCCAGCTTTGACTTAATGGTTTTTGAGGCCAAAATAGGTATCTTAGTTGACCTGGGAGGACTCATCCCCTTTGTAGTGTGTGCTGGATGCAGAATAGTGAGTCCTGCCTTGAAAGCTTTGAAGTTTCTTGATCATCCATAGGACATAACCTGGTTTTAGGCTAATTCAGGCTGACATGTTCTTTCTGAGCCTACTGATAGAGATGTCAGTGTGAGTCAAGGCCAATTATAACTTGCTCACTAGAACTGGACTTAGAAAAGCAATCACATACTGACAAGTAGTATAGTTTGTGATTGCTATCAGTTTAAGAACATTAGACCTGATGGCTTCAGGGGAATGTCTTAATATTGATTACAGTCTCCCAAACTATGCAGGGAGAATTCACGCGAACCGGGTAAGTCATGTCAGACACACAAAACTCCAGCAGCCTTAATATTTTATAGCTGTCATTTTCTATTGATATTAATTCTGATAGAAAATTGATCAGAGTTTAAATAATTTTAGACCTAACATTTGATGGTTCTTGCATCCTGAGGTTTTTTTCAACCAACTATGTATTCCAGATAGCAAACACACTTCACTACCCTTTCAGTTTCCATTTCCCACATGTCTTATTTTCTACACATCTTTGATTTGTTTCAGGCAGGTAAGTGCCGTGGAAGTGTCAGTGCCAATATCAGAGATAGCAGCTCTATGCAGTCTCACAATTACTGAAGGACATACATACAAATAGCTTTTTTGATAAGTGCGTGTCATCGTGTACAATATATTTGCTTAAATGAGCTGCCAGAGCTGGTGGCTCTTCAGCATTGTGGTGATTCTATTTCACCTTAGAAGCACATGTCCTTACTTTATTTGGCATAGGTTTTAGCATCTCCAAGTTGCTTTGCTTGTTGCTGTCCTATTCTTGGACCCTTCCATGAATCAGTCCTTTTGTGTGAGCCAGTTGTTTGGTGTGGTTTCCCTAGAGTGTGCTGGAGGCAGACCACTCCTGGCCCTGTGCTTCCCATAGCAGAAACAGCAGCCCCAGCTGCCTGCGGACAGCTGCTGGGGTCTGACAAGCCTAGCTGCTATAGGAGTAGGGACACATTAACTGTACTTCAGGCTGGTGAGATGCAAGGCAGCTCTGGACCTCCCATGTTTGTGTTAGCCCAGTGCTGAGCCCAGGGCACAGGTTGCCTCAAAGGCAGGCTGAGCTTCTTACTCACAGACAAGTGTAGCGCATGCTCAGCTCTTGCACTGGAATTGGCTTGTGTCCTGCCAACTCAGTGCATGGGAAACCCACGCTCCTAATTTTGTAGCCAATGTCCTTGCTGGTTATGTCTGTAGCTGTAGAGAAAAAAGAGAGAGCCTCAACTTGCAAAAGGTAGCAGTATCTAATATACTTCTCTTTCTAAAATCAAACTGTTAATGCAAACCAAATAATAGCTGTGCGCAATACACCTTTAATTTTCTTATGCATGCTGGTGCTAGAAAATCCACAGTGAGGGAAGGAGGTCAGGATAAAACATGACTTGTATATAATGGAAGCAACACCATGAGCTGCTTGTATAATATATGGGGATGTGTTCACAATGTAAGTTAAATTGCTGCTAAAAGCCCTTTAGCTAGTGCAGTGAAAGAATTCCTGCAACTAAGAGGATTATACTGTTCCTTAAGTCCACAATAGAACTTCACTGATATAAGCAGCAATAGCAGTTATTCTTCAACGGTAGTGTGCAAAACCATAAGTTTTGTATTTAAAGCATAGCTTCGCTTCACCTTGAGGCTATTGATGACTATGCCCATTTCAATAACAAAAATTCCCAATGAAATTAGACTTCAGCTGATAAAATATTCTTCCTATGGACTTCAATTCCTGAATTTAAATAGTGACATTAAGATAATTAACCATAAATCCCCTTGTGTGATTTTATGGCTTCCTCCTTCTGTATTTGTTGCTATCAACTCATTATGTGGCCCCAGCTGAGCAAAGTGGTGATATGCATGCCTAAATCTCAGTTCAGTTACTGAACACATAAGTGTAAAAGCTTTGTATAGTCAAGACCCGTTGGATTCTAAGATGACCTAAAGCAGATGTTTCTCTTTAGTCCTTGTTTCCACAGAGACTATACATCTTTGCAGTATTCACTTTTGTTTTAAATTTAGCCACCTAAATGCTGATAATGAAGGCATTTATTTTTAAGCCAGTAAGCCCTGTTTTCCTATGATTTTATATCTTAAGCTGCAAGCTAATATTTTGTCTGTCTCAGTATTATTCCATAAATTATCAGTTCAAGGGTAGCTCACACTGAAAAGTAGAGTACCTGGAGCTTCCATTTCCTTCAGATTTTGAGAGCTTTTAGTGCTCTGGGTTTTTTTTTTTGCCTGATTGACTGATTTGTTTTGGCTCTTTTCCCTGATTTTCTTTGAGGATAGAATTCATAGAGATAGGAGAGGAGAAAGCTTATCATAACTGATATTTGAGTCAGTGCTCATGGGTTTGGTTGAGGATTATTCATACCAATAAATGGAAAGCATTTCTAACTTCCTTATATTTTAAATGTAACAGAGAAGGTTGTCTTACTTGACTGGTTATGAAGGAAGAATAATGATCTTTTTCTGCTTTTTCCTTTACTGCAGCTTTTGCATTAAAAAATCTAGCTCTCTTCTGTTGATTTCAAGGAACTATATTAGACTAAATATTCAAAGATTGGCAGACTTCCCGCATATGATTATGAATATTTCATTTGTCTCTAGTTTTGGTAGCACTGTTGAATCATGTCAAAACAAGCACTTATAACTGACACTTAAAGAGACTGGCAACAAGCACTGCTGCTCATAAATAGCCCTGTCTTTACTATGTAGTTCTGAAGTAGTGAAGAAAACATGGGTGTCTGAGTGTAAAATTTACAAAGATGGATACAGGAATAATACATCAGCCACAATACAAAAAGCATGTTGCACCCTGTTTTCATATTACTTATTTAGAGTGGGCTAGGTAAGGGATGACTACAGCATGTACTGTATAAATGCAGAGTATAATAATTGCTGTTATTTTCCATCTTAATAAATAAGTGGAGAATGGGAAACTGACTTAAAGACAAAATACATAATAACCCCTCTGATTTTTAAGTTGCTAAGATATACATGTCCCCTTCTTGAAATGGCTCTGGATGCTGTATTTTTACTGTATAGTCTCTCCATCTAGTGGTTAGATGGATGGGATGCCATATATTCTTCATAACCTTTCAAGATGTTCACAACTGGAAATGACTGGGAGCTGTTGAAATATGTAGGAAATGCTTCGTGAGAGAAAGCACATAGCTGTGTTAAGTAAGTAGGAAAGACAGGTAAATGCAAAAGCAAATGCAGTGCAGTTAATTAAAACAATCAGGTTAGATCATCACTGCAGTCTTCTCTTCTTAACAGCTATCATTAGCTCAGCTGCTTTGCCTTATATATAAGTAAAAAAACCCCAGCTTGCCCATAGATGAAGGAAATATGCACAGTTGTACCCATTAGTTCCTTATAGGAGTGGATATGGCACTGTGGACATCGCAGTTGCTTGCCCCACCGCCTCTGTGTGCAACATTTGCTCAGGTATTTCCTGGTGCCTGAGCCAACTTCTGACCATAGTACTCCCTTGGTCCCACAACTCATGGCCAGGTAAATCCAGAGGGAGTTGAGCAGCGCTTGCAGAAGGTCAAACTCGGCTCTGGAGCACAGGAGGAGGCAGTTTGTCCCTGTGGGCAGGGTTGTCCCCAGGATCTTCTCCCATATGGTACCAAAGAAATATATTAAAAGCAGTGAACTCCTCACTAGAGGGAGAGAGCTGCTATTCTGGTTTGTCTGGGCCAGTAAGCTCCAGTGTTTAGCCTGAAAAAAGGCCATGGGCTCAGCTGTAATTACCACCTCGCTGCTCCCTCCAGTGACAGGCTGATTGGAGCGGTTGGCTCAACAGACCCCTGCATGCCTAAATCAGGTAACCAGAACCTGTTACCCTAAAATAATTTCATATGTCCCATGGCCATATTATTATTCTTTCCCATAACATTGTACAACAATGTGTTTAGAAAGTGCTGGTTGGCCTTCTGCAAGAAAAAGGACAGATGTTCTCTTTAGAGGAAGTCAAGCTTCCTCTAGGTCATGCTTTTTCCCCCTAATCCCCATTGAGACACATCCACACATTTGCCTACACCCAGTCAGAGACTGTTCTCTGAGGTTCTTGGCAGAGGACCTGAAATGGCAGATATCTGGGGTCCTTTTCTTGAACATCCAAACTAAAAAGCTCCACATTTACAGCAAAAGCTGTCTGCAGCTCTTGTTACTAACCTTCTCCACTGTCTATTGTTAAGTTCTCCTTTTCAGTGGTTTATGACCCCTCCAGACTTTGACCAGTGGTCTTGAAATTTTGCATGCTCTGACCAGTCCTCGGTTTTATTCACATCCACCAGGAGCATTGCTACTGAAATTTCAGATAGAACCAATGACTCTAGACGACTAGAATCATAAAAGGAAAACAGTGTCACCATATTATTTTGCTTTGCATATGTACTTACCAATCTGGCCATTGCCAACACTACACTAGGGCAGCTGAGGCTTTGTCTAGCCAAGCCTTGAAAACATTGAAGGATAGGTACTAAACACAGTTCTTGTGATGTTCTGCTCCTTCCACACCACAAACAGAAAAGTGCTTCTGTTGGTTCACTCGTGCCTCATAATGTTCCTCTATCTCAAGCAAGTCTTATGTACTGAACAAACTTGAATGAAAAGATTGTACAATTGCACAAAATAATATACATGAAAAGCAACTGGAGATGACCCAGCATCTATTGATTACTGGATGCTGACTTTGATAACTTTCTGCTCTTGCTTCAGCCTCCATTGTGGCTCTTATTTATGATTTCATCAGGTATGATGTCTTCAGGCCTTCCACTCTTACCTGGTGAAAGTCTTCCCACTGTATTAGCTCACTCTTGGGTTTGAGTTTGTTTTGCTTCTGGAACTACAATGTTGATGATCGTTGCTTATCTAAGGTAATAGTTTAAGGTTGTTAATGTAATCAGTCCAACAGCTCAGATTCTTAAATTCTATCTTTCTTTCACCTTCCTCTAGGTTGGAAAAATCCACAAGAATGCTGCCCGCAAAAGAGAATACCACGTACTGTTCATGGTGGTCACTACAGTTATCTGTTATCTTGTGTGCTGGATTCCCTATGGAGTTATAGCATTACTTGCAACATTTGGTAAGCCAGGTGTGGTGACTCCGGTTGCAAGTGTCATACCTTCCATTCTAGCAAAAAGTAGCACTGTTTGCAATCCCATCATCTACATACTTATGAATAAGCAGGTAAGACATGCATTATTTTTAAGTTAAGTTGTATCTTCTTCAGGATCTGTCAGACACTCTTGACAAGTATGCCTATCACTCCAATGATAGACACTATGTGTCTTTGGGAGAGGAGCATTCAAGGCTTATTTAAGCAGCATCTCTGAAGTCTTGGGATGGAAGTGTTTGCAATCAACTTAACGTATGGCTAGATAGGTAGGAGAGATAAACTTTTGCTTATTGAAATTGCTTGTGTTCTTTTGAGGAGCCACTGGGTGTTCATTTGAATGCTGCAGAGTAGCTACAGGTATTGCCATCTATTTACAAAAAGAATACTCAAACATTTGAAGGGGATGGGGGAATAAAAGAGGGACAAGAAGAGCAAGGGATTTCATAACCTTGAAAACAATATAAAAGAGGATACCATTTGCAAATACCATTTTTTCATGATAGATCCCCTTCAAAACAACTGGTCATCACAAAGGTTTTGTGGACTTCTACATCCTTCCTAGTTCACTACTTGCCAAAACAGATAATGAATTTTGTCTCATGAAGAACAAGGCCAATTCTAACACTTCTAAAATGCCTAGATCCTATCAAGGTTCCCTCATTCCAGTAAATGGCATTTTCAGCACACAAAAGTGAGCTTCCTAATGTTTCTGTGTTGAAAACTCCAACTTTAAACTTTGATTCTGGCAGATCTGGAAGTTTTACAAGCGTTTTGCAGAAAGAAATTTGGAAAACACCTTAGCTTTCTATTACATTATGTGTTGGAGGCTATCCTCAATTTCTTTTCTTTGTTATGTCCATTACACTAGTATAAAGCAAAAAAACACCCTTTATCCTTTCTTGCTCAGTGTATACTAGAGCCTATCCTTAGGATTTATCAACAGCAGCATTATATTATTATGGTGCCCTAACAAGGGAAAAACCAAATGTAGCAACTAAATATATTCCAATTTTCCCAGAGCTTGAGATTGTTCTTGGTCTAGTTTAACCTAAAGTTCTTAAACAAGGAATTAATCTGCTCCTGGATTTTGAGTGAAAGATCTCAGGCAAGCCATAAACCTCTC
Source organism: Piaya cayana (assembly GCA_013389865.1). Taxonomy (NCBI): domain Eukaryota; kingdom Metazoa; phylum Chordata; class Aves; order Cuculiformes; family Coccyzidae; genus Piaya; species Piaya cayana. Next base: position 65,305 of record WAAB01025373.1, read on the forward strand.
AGAAGGAAAAAGTACTATTGCCTTCCCCAAGATTAGGACCTCCAAAGTCTAGTTTGAGTTGACATTGAAAAAGATGGAAACCTCCATTTGAAAAGTGCTGGTGCTGAAGCAAAATAGTAGCTTTTTCTCCTTGCCCTTGCCTTTTACAATTCTTATGGAAACTTCTAAACAGCAGCATTTATCTTTCTTCTTCATTCTCTGAGCACTTGACAGAGGTGCTTGACTTCCATGAGATGATCTGACCGTGCTGTGATCACTGGAGGAGGCTGTAACAGAGATCACAAGTACATTTTGGCATTGTCCTTACACATGGGACACATCACAAAAAGTGAGAATATGGAAGCTAAGGGAAAGATATGGGTCTTAAACCACATTAACTCAGTACAAAACCTTGAATGCCTCCATGTGACTGAAAATAGAATCACATGCAGAATTACCTGCAGTGACAACCTGACATCCACAGGTATACACAAAATGAAGGCTGGTTTTACATTCCCAAAGTGCTCCAAATAGTTATTGAAAACTGTATTCTGCAAAATCAACAGCTTATGGGATGGTCACGCTGCTCGGTGTGAGGCAAAAAGCAAAGGCTCACTGTTGAGAAAGGGTTGATTAGCAAGAATAAAACCAGGGTGCTTTCAAATCACAGGAATGTAGAAGATGCTTAAAGTCACTCTTTCCTTGCAGTAGTTGTCTCTTTAAGCTATAAAGGAAATACTTCTGAATGTTTAACTTATTTCTAAATGTGGGGTTCACTTTTTGATCCAGGTCGTCACCTCTTATAAGTAAAAATCATTACAGGAAGATCTGTCTACAAGGGGAAGTTTTGTTAGGACAGTTTTGAGGCAAAGCAAGCTGTTTCTTAATAGCAGGAACTGAAAGGCTGTGCAACACTTTAGGAACACCATGTCAGGGAATTGGAAGCAGTTTCTAAAATATCCTGCCTTCTTCTCCAATCATGTGTAAAAACGATGTATTAGATTTCTTTCTTTGAACACTGAGAAATGTTTCATTTATTTCCCACTGCCTAGTTTTCCACATCTGCCACCATTTAACAAAGAAATGCAAGGGGGAAAAGTCAAATCATAGAATCATAGATTACTTTGGTTTAGACGGGATCTTAAAGATCATCCAGTTCCAATCCCCATGCTATTGGCAGGGGCTCTTTCCACTAGACTGGGCTGCTCAAAGCTCCATCCAGCCTGGACTTGAACACCTCCAGGAACGGGGCAGCCACAGTTTCCCTGGGCAACCTGTGCCAGTGTCTCACCACCCTCACAGTAAAAAATGTCTTTCTAAGTCGGTCTTGGAGAGTGGATCACTAGTTGCCATCTGGTAGTCACTGTATGGGTGGGTGGATTTTTTAATTGTTAGCTTCCTCATTGTTGCAGAAGTCAAGACAAAAAATCACTCCTGAATAGGAGCTTGGTCAGATTTGCAGTAAATACTTTTTACTGTAATAAAACCAAAATAATAGCTAATGTCCAGCATTAATCCACAGTTCTCATAGGATATGCCATGATGTATTAGCAGTAAAAAGCCCTGTTTTCATCTGACACTGAGATATAAACTTCACCCCAAAAGGGTAAAACACATCCCTCCATCTGTTCCCCTTCCTTTCTGAACAGGAACAATAGTAGCACCCTCATCTGATGCATCACTGGTGTTCACAACACCTTAACCACTCTGTAGTTGTTCTCATTCTTTTTTTGTAAATTTAACACCTTAGGAAAAGCTGTCTTCTTCCCAGCACTCAGCTTTTTTGTGCTACACGCTTAGCTGAGAACTGTCACAGGGGACTGGTGCCTCCCAATACAGAAATCATCTGGCCTGCGTTTTTCATGGTCCTGTCTTTTCAGTTGCAAGATGCCACAATAGGCTATTTACTCTTGCATTTTATAAATATGCTGAGAGCATATGATTAATTTTTTAGATTCTTTTTTTTTTGCTTTGGGACGTTCCCTGAAGATTGCAGAATGGCGTTGCTTGACTGCAGCCATGATATTAGCTTCCAGGTATCATAAATCAATGTGGAATATCTTGGAATCCTGAGCCTCTGAGTCCACCTTAAAAGTCAACCCATAGAGCACACCTTTAAATTAACTCTCAAGCAAGCCCTGAGTCACTTTCATATTTCAGGAATCCCAGAAAAACTTTTATCTTTGCCTTGCCTTCTGTACTGACCTGAGGTGATAAAACTTTGTGGAAATGGTGAAGTTCTTTGCAGTCACAGGGACTCCCTCAGGTGGACCGCATGGGACACGTGTCTCTGCTTCTTCTCTGCTCTTCTGCAGGAGAGAGGTGCACGGCTTAAACTAGACTGTTACTGGGCTGATAAAATAATGTCAGGCAGACATTAAGCTTTGTTGTTAAAGCTGTAAAGCACTAAACTGCCTAAGACTGAGTGATGTTTGGGAGGAAGCTGGAGGAGACAGTACAGAAGAAAGCTCCGTTTTCCCTGTTCTCTCACTATGGATGGCTCCTTTGACCCTAGGAAACGTGGCTGTGTGTGCCTAAGGCAGGCCTCCACAAAGGGCAGGCTCCACAAAATGCAGCACGCATCCAGGTACTGATGCCATGAAAAAGCCAAACTCAATAATCAACTTAATAATCAATAACCTGAATATTAAGTAGGCATTCTTTTAATACATAATACGACAAAGGACATGTGGGGAATCATTTCACTTAATGTGTGTGACCATTGAGGCTGGTTACAGTATTTTTATACTGGTTAACTGTACCTATTCATATAGATTCCAGGAAACACTGGTTATATATTCCAGAAATATTAAACGTACAAAGAACTCATTATAATATCTTATCACCCGCTCTTGTATGTACATCACAGTTCCTTCATGTCTTCAGAATCCTCTGGTGCTCTTTATCTTATCTCATCTCCTTCCTTCCTCATAGTGTCCTTTTGGTGAACTCAGGTCTGTCCTTTGTTCTTGCTGTGGAACTGTCCTTGTTTTAACTAGCAAACAAGCTAAACTCCTGTTATAATCACATTCATTCTTACTGCACACTGGCCATGATTTGGTTCTTAGTATTCTTATTATCCCTTAAGCTAATTAATTCCCTTAGCATAATTATTTATTCCTTTCTTCAGTACCATGCTAGCTGAGCTCACACTACTACTTCCAGTTGTTTTGAAGCCATTGATCAGATTTTAAGTCACAGCCGTTGTTGATGTAAAATAGCCTTGTTCTACTACAGCTCATGGTCTTCCAACTAATTACTTCCACAGATTTAGTTGCTCAGGTAGTACACCTAAAGCACCCTGGACTACTGAGACTCAGGACAGCACATCTAATACTGTTTTGTGTATTACAATTGGTGAAAAAAGTCCACCCAAGCCCTGTGATCAGCAATGTGTTATTTCTGATGTCAGAAAGTGCCTGTGAGCAAAAGCAAGGAGGGAGAGTGTGAGGGAAGGGACGTATTAGATATGAGTAAGTCTCTGATTACCAGTTTGACTTCTTCGTTGTGCCTTCTTCTATTAAAATCATTGAACTTTTAAAAATAGAAGCTGACTCTGTTTTTTTTACCAAAGATTTGGAGAAGTGATGCTGAAGAGAATATACAAACTTATTTGCAAGTAAATTAATACTGTGACCTTTTCAAATTCATCACGTACTAGGGGCAGGGGACAGAAATGGAGACTGTGTGAGAGAGAGAGAGAAAATAAAGAGTGAACAAAGGTATTTTTTTCTAGTGGACAATTATATTTGAATAACAATAGTAATGGACATAAGACACTTCCTCAGTGAGACCTGGATCCAGCATGTGCAAGTGTGCTTCTCATGAGTGAGCATTTAGGCACAGGGCCCTGTTGCTGCAACAGGACTGCTCACCATTGAATTGTTTCAAGTTTATTCTCATTGTTCATCCACACAAGGTGAGAAAGCTACCTGGGACTAAGCTAGGAGAGAGGTTCTTCATATCCTCTACAGAGAGGCTGTGAAGAGGCAGGGGAACAGTGTTGGAGTCTGATGTGTTATAATCGGTAGTTAACCCAGGAGGGACGTGATGTTTCCCCAGCGGGTTAGAACTGGGAGCAATAGGAAAGGCATTTTTGTACTATTTTACTACATTAGGACGTAAATGGATGTCCTAATGTAGTAGGACGAGGAGTCCTTCTTTATTTACATACCTGGATTTCTAACAACCCTTTTCAGTTCTTCCTGATCTTACCTTATGCACTGAGCAGGGAGAAATGCACACACACTTTGGGAGTTATACGTGACAGTCATGAAAAAAGGATAATAAGCTTAACACTTCGCAACTGGCTATGTAACAGCTGTATTTTTACAGTCAATTTTCATGTGATATTGTGCAATTTTCAGTATTTCCAACAAAAGATAATGTGTCATTTTTAAAGCTGCATGAATAGGTGGAAAGTTAACTCTGGTGTCTGTTTTTTTGTTATGTTTGGGTTTTTTAAGCTGCTCATTTTCCGACTTGAAAACTAAGATATTTTAGTTGCATGACAACACAAAATGACAGCTCTGGAAAGATAGTATCCAATGCAGGGACAATTACGTCAAGCCTCATTCTGTGCATTAATTGTAACACATCTATTAAATACTGAAAAGGGACCCTGCTTGCTTAGTTCATGCCCCTCTAGATGTTTGCAGGCTTACCATAAGATTTTCTGTCATATGGTCTTATATTTTATATTAAAATCCATGCAAAAGTTAATACTCACGATCTTTTTTTTTTCATCTCTTCACGGGTAGCTGGGCAGCATTTGAGTAGATAATAGTCAACATGAAAAAAGTGATGCTGAATTACCTTTCCAGTCATCTGGAAATGTTGAGATTTTTTTTGTCCATATAGAATATCACACCTGAGCTCTTAAGCTGAAACCAGGCCAAGTCAAAATGATGTCTTTGTGCAGAATACTCTACAGTAAGTACAATACTATAGTACAGTTCAGAAGTGTTTTGACTTTATTCCTCTTCCCATATGCAGCGTTATGACTTTTTAAAGTTGGACTAAGAGAAGAAAAGTCTCAGGGGCACCTTTCTGCTGTCATAATTCATAACTGTATTCCAGGGACATCAGAATTAACTGCAGTGATTGAATGACAGGAGATAAACATTGCTGCCTGTTTGAAGGCTAGCAGGGAAATATCTGTAGGAAAAGATTTGACCTCTAAATTCATTGTTACTATCTAAAAGGCAATAAAACAACAGACTGTTTAAGGATTAAAAAAACTGGTAGTGTTATACATCTCAAGTTTTCTTGAGTACAGGGAAAACAGCTTCAAATTGTTTGCACTTGCCCATTATGATCAGCTTATAGTTGTGCTGGGAGCTTTAGGACACCATTTACAATCAGCTGGGTTTTGTTCAGTTCCACCAGTAACATAAAATCTGCAGGGTAAACTGAGAAATAAATGGAAGTTTCCAGTATCCAGAGCTTACTACAGCTATGTGGTACATTCACAGCTTAAAAAAACTGGTGTTAGATTCATTTATACAAGGCCTCTTGGTATCCTTTCTGCTTTTGCAAGTATCCACCCACAGAAACTCAAAGTAATATTTCTTTGCTCTCTTCATGTACATCTTTAATGCAATGCAACAGATTATGTACAGAAAGAATTTGGTTACTTTATGAGTACAATCAAATTCAATAGATGAAAAAGATTTGGAACAGTAAATGTAGCCCTGGAGGTAATAGAACTTCTCATTTTCCACCCCTGTTCAAGCACTGAATAATCTGTAGTGATGTGGGAGTGGCATAATACTAAAATTTTATCCAGAGCAGGATGTTTTTGTACATGCTGTGTCAGCTGACATTACTTCTCAGAGTTTTACTGTGTCTACCAGGCATATCTTTGCAGTCATGCATCCAACAAACAGCTCAAGCAACAATCATTTCAGGTTAGGTGGATGGAGAGAAAAATAAAATCATATTTCCTAGTCAGAAAATATTTTTTCCCATTTCTGTAAACTCCTCTAAACAAATACTCTTAATTGATTTAATCCTCAGTATCCTTGTAAAGCAGATAATTATCATCATCCTAGTTTTACTGCAGGAAAAATTTGAGATTCAAAGGTTAGATTACTGCTCAAAACCTCATGAACTCAATTCAACTCTGTAGAACTTTATTTTATGATTTAATTGTGGTGTCCTACTTTCAAGGCAAAAAAGCTGCTGTACTCAAGGAAATAATGGTTGCTACAGTATGGAAAAATACAATATGAAACTATATTGGGCCTGTAATTCATTAGAATAAATTTCTTTTCATTATAAACTGCATTATTTAATGCAATTCAGAAATTTGACAGTGTCAGATGAAAACAACTTTGAGGTTCCTCATCTTTTGAAGTAGAAACTGTTGCAGAGCTTTGTACCTATGATGTGTAGTATAGTAACTGCTTTCAAAATAGATTTATTTGTAGACAGTTTAGAAACCTTTATTGCCAATTTACTCCAGGAAGCTCATCTTCTTTGGCAATTGTCTTCTCTTCATACTGGGACACTGCAAACAGATACTTTCTGCCTCCTGAATACTGATATGGTTGAATTAGTTCTTTTCATTTCCTCCAGTGACCTAGGCTCTTTACCTTAGTTGATCTCTTCTCTCTGAAATTCTGTGACAGGATGGGTGGGAATGGTTCAAAACTGTGTGAGGAAAATATTATATTAGATATTGGGAAACAGTTCTTTACTAAGAGGATGGTCAAACACTGGAGCAGGCCTCCTAGAGAGGTGGTTGATGCCCCAAGCCTGTCAGTATTTAAAAGGCATTTGTACAATGCCCTTAATAATACACTTTGACTTATGGTCGACCCTGAAGAGGTCAGGCAGTTTGTCACTGTATGTCCCTTTCAACTGGAACTATTCAATTCTATCTTATCCTACCGATGTCTAGTCTGTATACAGTTACAAATATCTTTAGTACTACTGTTAGCTATACATAATCTCATATGCAAAAGTAGTCAATGCTCTTGGTACTGTGCGAATGCCTGTGACCAAGAATATGAGCAGTTACCATCACTAATGTGCAATCATAGCAAGAGCACTCCTGCAAAGGTCCTGTCTTTCACTAGTTGCATTCCCTTGCTTTGTAGGCAGTGGGCCGCTCTTGTGGCATGGGCACAGGGTGGCAAAAGCAGCAATTCGGTGAAAGACATGCTGGCTTAATAGTGCTTTCCTCTTCTATTTTCCTTTGTAATAACTCTCTTACCTTTCTGAAAGTTCTTTTTTTTAATGAAAAATTCAAATAAAAATACCCCAGTTATTCAAATTATAACCCTTTCGGCAATCATGCTTAAGACCATGTATTTCATCTGGGAAACAACTTCTGAGAAGTTTCCTGGATGTTAGGAGAGGACCAGCACTTCAATGCATTAAGATTTATATCTTCTTTTTGTCGTTTGCAGTCCTTAGCTATCTTTATTATTGTTTCATTATCTGAACTGAAAACGATAACTTCAGCTCTACAGTAAATTCTTAAATCCCTTTGTCTAAAATAGGATCAGATTTTCAGAAATGGGTGTATAGAAATATGCAGGCATCCATTATATGAGGTACAATTATTGTATACTAAGTGCACATATATATGTGTGTGTATATGTATGTATGGATAACCTTGCTTCAGATGTAATATTTTGTTATTTTAAAAGAAATAATACTTGCTTAAGACTTAACAGCTCACCCGGGGCTTTATAAGACTTCTGCGTATGCTGGCTTTAGGCCAATAGGCATACACTAAAATTAAGATTGAAAGGTTAACCATAAAGTTACATAACTTGCCTTCCTTTTCACCTTCACTGCCCTCTTTCTCCATGATGACCAATGTCAAAATCCAGAGATTTTTATGTGAGCTATAAAATAAAAAAATGGTGTAACTTGCTAGGCAATCTCCCACTCAAATATTTTCTTGGTACAAAATGCAGATTCTAAAAAATGAGAAGCTGTTAATTTTGCCAATTTTATTTTCAGCATGGAGAAAAATAAGCACAAAGGGTCCATTTCAGGTCACATCTCCATGCCTAAGCCTCTACACCTTGATTCCTGTAAAATGTATCTTTAATGAAAAACACTGTCCTTTTCCTGGGCAGATGAAGCTCCCTTACCAGCCTGCATCCCTCACACACCAGTGCAGGAGCAGTGGTGGCTCATGTAGGGGAGGACACACAATGAAAAGTAGGTCAGTGCAGAGAACCTTCTTTATAGGGGAACAAGCAGCACGAAGCTGAACTATAATTCCCTGAAGGCATCCACCTGTAGTTGAATATTTTGACCATCCAAGGTTTCTGGAACTTTTTGATAGTTTGTTTTGAGTTTGTCCAAGATAAGAAGAAAACTGTGGAAAAATTAAAAATTCCATCACAACAGAAATTCTGATTTCTCAACCCAATTTGTTCTGTTCTTGTATTACTTACATATAAAACCAAACAACTGCTACCAAAGCACAGTCAGAAATCAAATCACCCTCAGTAATTTGTAATATTCTCTTGGGTAAAATCAATACCTGATTGGTTGCAAACCAAGATAAACATAAAAAACTGGGAAGAGTTGGTTCCTTTCCCTTACACTCACCACTTAGCCCAATCCAGTTCTCATTGCCTGAAAACCAGTATGAGCTCTGCAACAAGAGCCTTCATCCATCAGCAGGTCGATTATCTGGTAATTAAAAGGTTTTCCAGCATTCCCTATCAGAGCACTTCCAGTGTTTTGTTCATGACAGTTGATAGATCATTTTGGGCAACAGAGGTGTAGCAACAGGACAGGTGGTATGGGAATCTGGGGGAAAGAAGAGCTCGTAAAAACCTTTGTTTTAGCCAGAGGCAGAATGAAAGACTGAGGAAGGCTCAGTAGGTGAAACACCCAAGAGCTGTTGAAGTTTTTGTGTGTGTGTGAGTGCTAGCAGAATGTGAGAGTGACCCACCCTCAAGTAAAAAGACTCTCAGTAATTTACAAGGGAAGATAGACAATGGTATTATACTACAGAAGTTACCTCATGAAAATAGAGCTTTGGGTTTCCTTGTGCAGTGTTCTTGGTCTTAGCCTAAGTGAAACTCTGTAAGGAATGCCTGGAAGAACAGTTTTCCCTAAACACATATTACATGCATAGCCAAAAGTAAGAAGCAAAAAGGAACACAGTAAGATCACATTTCTACAAGCACGTATTAATGTACTTTAGTTATAATGATATTGGGGCAGGAATATATCAGCTTCAACCCACTGTGGTTAGAAGTCGTAGAAGTCATCCTTGTGGGCCAATTCAGAATCCATAGGTGCAGAACTGAAAATACAAGAAGAAACTGTGTAGGCAGAGCAACATATTGACTATGACTAAACAAACACATAAATTTTTCAGGTGTCAAAGTACTTCTCAATGTTACGCTTTGAGCTTTCAGCAAACTGGGAGCTATTTCAAAATGATCTGGAATCACTTATCCCCTATTACAGTGCAATAGAGCCCTCATTTCTCCTCATGAAGTAAAATGTTACCGTAGGGACTGGTAAATTTGCTGCTGAGTCTGTCAGTCAGCATCCATCAATCATACTGCAAAGCCCTAAATAATTCTGACTTCATGAAATGGAAATAGGAAAGAGTGGCAGGATCTATTTTGTTGCTGTTCACTGTATACGTGTTCTTGTTCCTCACATTGCTTTAGGGAACTCTCTTCAGTTTATTTTAGGTAGGAGGAGTTAACTTCACATGCGCTACCCCTTTTTGTATAGTGGTTTTGTATAGGTTTCAGTAGCTCCATTTCAGGATAGGGGAGAGCATGTATGAGATAAATATGACAGCTGGTCTTCTTTTCCTGCAGTGATAAACCCCACTGAAAGAAACAATGTTGTGCTAAACCAATGTGCACTGAAGACAGTAGAATTGTTAATATTGTGCTTTAATGTGCACAACCAGTCCCTTTGAAATTTAGCCACCATGTGGGTTACATTGTAATATGAGTAAAGAAAAGTTTCTCTCATTCCTCTAACAAAATAATTTTCTCTATTTTATGGTCCCTCCAGCTTTGATCTCTCACTTTTTTCACTTTGTTTGAGGGTATATTTCATGAGGACTTGCCTAAAAAGAGTAATTTTAAATGATCAAGGATTATCTGAATAGTATGCTATATCCATGAAAATAAGGTACTATTTCTCAGACATTGGTATATGATCTTTTGTTTCTGCCTCCCCTGCTCTTCTACCATGGAACAACTTTGTTAGTATTATTTTGGTAACAGCTTATTGATTTGTTTTCCTCTCATCTCTACTTTTCTTGGGATGTTGCAGCTGCTCATTAAAATGCCTAATGGCCTGATAGCACCGTGCATTTGTAAAGTCTAAATAAGGTCTGTCAGATAACTTATAGTTCAATTTTTATAAAAGAAAACAAGCACTGAAAGTAACTGAAAAGCAGCCCAACACCTGCAAGGAGGAATATTGCTAGGGAAGAAAAAAAATATTTCGGGATCCAGTAGGAAACAAATCTTCCTGTCATCTTTTCTGTAAAAAAAGCAAGTAAAGAAATAAGCCCGGAGCAGAACCTTCCCCACCTTTCCTTCCTGGCTGTCTGCCCATACATCTGTCCTCCATGTGTTCAGGACCTTATATGAGCCTTCTGGCTCACATGCCTCATGAGGCATCAAGGCTTGACCTAGGGATGGACCTCAGGCACGTTTAGCTTGTACAAGAGACATATCTCATTTTTTTTTTGCCTTAACTTGACGAAAAATCTTCCTGCATGCACCAAGAGTGGTGTAGTTGCCATGCGATAAGGATGGGATGTCATCCAGAGGGACCTGGACAGGCTGGAGAAGTGGGCCTGTGAGAACCTCATGAAGTTCAACAACGCCATGTGCAAAGTGCTACACTTGGGTCAGGGCAATCCCTGATTTCACTATGGGATGGGGGATGATGTGATTGAGAGCAGCCCTGCAGAGAAGGACTTGAGGTGCTGGCTGATGAGAAGCTCAACATGAGCCAGCAATGAGTGCTCACAGCCCAGAAGGCCAGCCACATCCTGGGCTGCATCAAAAGATGCGTGGCCAGCAAGTCAAGGGAGGTGATTCTGTCCCTCTATTCCTCTCTTGTGAGACCTCACCTGGAGTGCTGTGTCCAGTTCAATGTAAGAAGGGTATGGAACTGTTGGAACAGGTCCAGAGGAGGGCTACAAAGATGATCAAAGGGCTAGAGCACCTTCCATATGAGCATAGGCTGAGAGAGTTGGGGTTGTTCACCCTGGAGAAGAGAAGGCTCCGAGGAGACCTTACAGCAACATTCCAGTACCTGAAAGGGGCTGCAGGAAAGCTGGAGAGGGACTGTTCATAAAGGTTTGTGGTGACAGAATGAGGGGGGATGGGTATAAACTGGAGAGGGGCAGATTCAGCTTAGACATTGCGAAGAATTTCTTCACCATGACAGTGGTGAGACACTGGAACAGGTTGTTAAGGGAAGTTATGGATGCCCTGGAGGTGTTCAAGGCCAGGTTTGATGGGCCCTTGGGCAGCCTGATCTAGTGAGATGTCCCTGCCCATGACAGGGGTGTTGTAACTGGATGATCTTTAATGTCCCTTCCAACCCTAACTATTCTATGATTCTACTGTCCCTGCCTTAATCCAAGATGTAGATCAAGAATGCCACCTAGTCTACAAATATTAGAGAACTCACAAGTCATAAAATCTAGCTTCTCACGGCATATTCATGTTATATTTCCTTGAACTGCTAGAAGAATGACTAAACTATGCTTAAAAAAAATAGTCTTCTTATTTTATAGAAAAAAACCTAGAAAACCCCAAAACTTCTTCCATTCCTTCCTTTAAGTACCGCAGCTGCACAGGAGACACATCCTGCTGCACATGGTAGCAGCAATGCAGGATGTAGGTGGCATACCACACACATCAGAACTTCGGGGCTGAGAGTAGAAAATCTCCACGGTTTAGAAGGCAGGCCAGCAGAATATTTTAATCAGGAAGGTCAGTTGCAGTCAGACAACTGTCAGGGAGTGAGGCAATTAGCAGGAGCTGACACAGACTGGAGTCAGCCCTGGTAGCAATTTTCCCCTCTGGCTGCTTCCATAAAATTAAAGCAGCTGTGATGTCTATTGCCTGCCCTCCTGAACTCCTCAGGGTTTCTGGAGTCCTCTTACAAGCATATAAGAGTTGTTGCTGCAGTAATTATCCCTTACCTGTCAGCATCCCATAACCAAGAGGGTATTTGATTTGTATTTCTCTTATGTGCAGAAACAGGTCACTGGAGGAAATAGGTTTTCTTTTCTCAGTTATCATACAGATTACTATAAGCACACAGAGGAGGTTGTTCAAAGTGTAGCAATGTAACTCCACAACTCTGTTGACATTAGTCTTTTCTCCGTTTAATCTGTGGGATTCTTGTGTTTACAAAGAAGCTGAGCCTCAGTAAAGTCAGTTGCTGTTCTTAACTCTACCTTACTGCTTCTATTTAAGATCACATCCCATCACACAGCAAGATGAGCAGAGACTGAGGAGCTGGTTTCCTCTACGAATGTGAACAAAAAAAAAACCTGGACAGCCAAAAACAATTAAATGTCTATTTGGAAAAAAAGTAGTTCTGCTTTTGCATCCAGTATTTGTCTCTCTAGCTGTTTCTCTTTCATTCTGTTTTGATCATTCCTTGTCTTTTCCCCTCCCTCCCTTCCCCTGGACCTCTTTCTTTACTTTTATTGTTTTTAAAGAATCCAGCAATCCTACCAGCAATGGGTCCCCCTGTGATTTGTCACAGCCTGCTTGTGCTTTCAGTTCTCTGGTGGCTACTCTGTCTCCAGGGCCCACTATATTACTGCATGACAGTTGGTTCCCTGTCATTTGAATAGATTCAGTTAGCATTTCCATCAATCTTAATAAGCATTTACTTCAATATTAACATATTTTTAGGAAAAAGAAATAACAGGCCATGAACTTCTAAGTTGCTTTGGGCATCAAGGCATGAAGCTCAGGGGTCGAGCTGTACTTAATTTCCACAAAAGTGCAGTAATTTCTTTGAGGTGCCCTATGTGGAGTAACGTACTACTGTAAGAAAGTAGAATCTAAATATTAAAAGTAAGGAAAGATATGTGTATGGAGTGGACATTGGTAGGTTTTGGGGTATAGCAGGTAAATCCATGATAATCTGATGGAACAATCATATTATCCACTTGGCACCCTGGAAAGATCCAGATGCTGGGAGAGCTAGAATTCCAACGAACCCACAAGCATTAACGGACTGTTCATACTGATTAAGTATTCCCACAGTAAGGCACTACTTAATCACTGCTGCAGGTGCAGTTTCTTGCAGAAGTTCACAGGTGTGATTTTACCAAAAGACTGGCTTTTCCCTCACTTGTTTAGTTGTTCTTCAACAGGATCATGCTGCAGTCAAGATAGCAACTTACAGCAATCATCCTGGAATAAGTTTTTCAGCCAGTTCACAACAGGAGAGCTAATAATGCAGATAAGCACATCAAAATGCTTGTATGAAGTTTCACCTGTCAGAGAACTATGTGTGTCCCTCAAAGCTGCTCAAGTAAAACAGCTGGCTGTTATGAATAAAAAGATAAAAGGTGTCTCCTTCAAAGGTATATTGGTCGGAAAGGGGAAATGCAATTTGGGAATGAAACCTGAAAATGACTTGCCTCCAAGGTTCCCCGAGATACTATTTGAAAGATAAATCACATCTCCTGCTGCTGTCACTGCTAAAGAATACAGGGTACAGCAAGATGTTCTGTACCTAACACAATACAGTTCATGGGTTTCAACCTCCAATTCAGATATAGGTTTGTATGTAGTGAGACAAGAATATCCTCTTCCATACTGTAGACAATAAAGTTTACTCAGCATTTTGTCACATGAAATACATGATCATGTTTTGGTTTTGGTTTTTTTAATGAAAAAAAACAGTGTAGAAGAAAAGTTGATGGATTTTAAAAGCATCAATTACTTGCTTCGTTCATGCATCTTAGCATTCAATTTATCCCCTAGTGTAGCTCATTGTACTGAGTTTTCCAAGAGGTGTTACTTGCATATCATGACATATAGTAATTATCCCCTCAACACTGCCTGCCAGGAGGTGGTATGATACACAGGATAAACTGCATGATTACAGGTTGCCAGGAGTTTATGTGATGGCAATCAAACTTCTACCATTCCACTGATGTGGAAATAGCTTTATTGTCAGGGTGGACTCACTGTACAGTGACTCCCTGGGATGAAAACAGTGATTGTCTTCTCCATTGGCCTTGCAACAGCCATTGCCTAGCTCAAAGACTACCAAGAGCAGCAGAATGCCTCACTTAATGGATGTAAGCAGACTTGTAGCAGTTAAATTATATGGTATTTCATCACAGACTGAACGGCAAGCTATGTTTTCCTTTTGGCAAGTTGTTTTTAATTTTAATTAATAATTGATCAAAAAGTCTGTTCTTATTCTTTAAGACATGATGCTGGATTCCTTGAATGAGAGAAACAGCCATTTAGCTGAAGATTACCACCACTTCAATTACAGCATGAAGTTACCAGAGTGCGACCTCCTTAGAGGGCTTGACTATCACAAGAAATTTCCTGACAAAGCTAGAGCAGTATGTTATATTCTTGCAGGGGAATCCTAGAGCACCTTCTTGGGTAGACATGTTAATTTCAGAATAAAGCTGGCCTTACAATGTTTGCCTTTTTTCTGTAGTTCACTGTGAAAGCTACTTGTCAGCCTATTTGTCCATTTTCATTAGATATTTCATTGCAGTTGTGGGCAGAATTGACAGGCACCTACCCCGATCCCTGCCATCTGCAGGTCAGTGTTATTCACTCAAAACAATAAGACCAGCACTCCAAAACAAATGAAAACAAATGTTTTATTTACAAGAAAAAAATCTGTACACTGTGCATACATAAAAATATACAAAATCATAATAGAAAATATAAAAAGTGTTAAAATGTATACAAACACTGCTTAAAAATGTGACTCCTGTAAAATCTTAAGTTTTGTTATTAGAGTACACATTCATTTAAAAAAATCATCATACAAAATAATTCTCAAAGCTATTAAAAAAGTACACGGTCTATATTTGAATACTTCCAATGACTACATAGTATAAGTGTGATGAGTTGATATGGACAAATGTAAGGCCTTTACACACAACAGTTATTTCAAAAACAAAACTCTGAATCTGATCACTAAGCCAGAAAGAAGAAATTTGCAGCGTCAAAATTCACTCGATGATGCAGGTATGCCCTGGCATACCTGCATCTGTAAATTCTGTAAATTTGAAACAGTTAAATTGGGTGTCCTCCATGTGTGTGAGAGGATGGCTCCTGGGAAAGATTCAGATGCTTTCTGATTACACTCTTCTGAATTACCTACTTCAAAATCCAATTTCATTTATTCAATATGTATCAACTTCAGAAAGCATGAAGGGGAAAATGGTAGCCATTTATTTTTACAATCAATGCATTTAATGCTCTTTTCATGGTACATCTGTGTCACTGTCCAAGTGGCACCTGAAGAAAGAGGAAATTAAAAAGAAAAACCCAACAATGGATTGCAGTGGTCTACCTGTGTTTTGAACTCCTCTTTAATTCAACCCATCTCTAAAATAACTGTGTCCAGGCCATGCAACCATTAAGTGTAGACAATTGTCTTCATTTAAGAAAAAAAAAAAACACCTGTCTTGTTTTTGCTGACTTTGGCAAGAGATCTAAAGCAACAAGTTCAGAATTTGGATATTTTCAATAATGAAGACATCCTGACCAAAGACATGCAATAACTTCACTAAATTTGTATACAGAAAGGGTAGATGAGTGTGTAAAAACACCCCCCCCCTTTCTCTAAAGGTACATATTCCTTATATCATTTTAATTTCACTGATTTACCAGAGTTCCAACAGCATGAAACCACACAGCAAGGTATAAAAAGATGTATTAATTTAATTGAAGGCATAATTGATTGACTGAGCTGTGAGTTTTTGCTTAGGTAAGCTTTAGAACTATAAAGGAATGGAACAACTAATATTTTTTTCTCCTAGCAAAAAAGATTTTGGCTTAAAATGAGGCAAAATCTTATTTTTTTTTTTTAATAGATAGCCTTGGCTTTAACCACCCAAAGGCCGAATGCATAAAATTATAGAGCACCACAAGAAAAGCTACAGAATTCACAGTGGAAAAAAGAGCATAATGAAATTCAGCATAATCTCAGCACAGTTCCTTAAGCTGCTGCTGTGTTTCTGGTTTGTTTCAGCTAAGTGCAACTGTTGTCCACAGCACCAGGGCACAGAAATGAGGCTTAAAAGCTTTTGAAGGCAGCTTACTCTTATTTGTCAGTAAAACCACATGAATTTAAACTGCATCATTGCAACAAGTGTGAAGGAGCTCAGGGCTCCACTACCAGAGGCATTTGCTTGGCTGATGATGCACCTCAAATGCCAGGTTGGGGAAAACCTCTCACATATGGTGCTGTTCCACTCTGTTAGGGTGTGACAGCTAGATGGGAGAGCTACAAAGCCATGCCTGTACCTTTTCCCCCCAAGATCCCACCATCTGGGTGAGAAAATACATTTCCTTTCACATTGTCTGCATTTAATATATGTATCTAAAACCAGCACTCATACAGTATTATTAAAAGATACATGGTTCATTGTCACTACATATTCATTGTTTACAATTTACTGACTGCAATGCTTTGTAAAGATCTCTCTGCCCCTGTGAGGGGTGGGGAAATGCCCGTAAATATGAAAATATTTGGTAGGGTCTTACATAACCCACCAATGTCAGTGGTGAGAGAAGCACCTCTGCAGATCGTCTAAGTTGCCCCATTATTTCTGCCCCTTGCCCTCTTGCAGCAAGCAGAGGTGAGCCCTCAGAGCAGGCACACTTCCACTTGTGCCAAAGACTGAAGGAGGACAAGGCAAAGTAAGGGAGTAAAATCTCTTGAAGCAGCCACAAGGTGTGTGAGCAGGCAGACCAGTAGAACATCACAGGGGAAACAGTGTTGGGAAGCCATGCCAAAGGATCATTATTTTTTCAAGAGGATGGGCATTATACGTTGGACTTCCTTTTTGAGAAAGCAAAAAGCTGTGTTTTGCAGCACAGCTCTGTGTCGTCTTCGTAGGTGATGGTGCTACAGCACCCATATTTGCACGTGTGGAAGGAGCACTCATTGCTACTTAAATCAGGATACAGCAAAGAAAGAAGTTTCTGTTGGGAGGTCTTGAGGGCACACAGTCCAGTAAATGATAAATATAAAGTTCATTTTATAACAACTCAGACCTGGTCTGCATTGTTATTTAAATGATGTATTAAGTAGGTATGCTTAGTGCTTGTTACAAGAAACTTTATCACTTGCCTTGTTCCGTACAACAGCTATGTTGATTATTCTGACAAATTACTGAGGGAATAATACAACATAATCCTGCTGTGGTAGTTGAATAATGTAGTTAGTATTTTAAAGGTTAGTCACTGCAGATCAGTCAAAGTGATATGCTTTTTTTTTTTTTTCAGAACTTGAAAATTTCCAGTTTATGGAAAAGAAGCATATTCACTAGTCATAGAAAGCTAATAAACTACCTTCCTATACAAATATGTGGTAGACTAACCCAGTATACAGGAAAGAGACACATCTTTGATTGTACTGTTCAAACTTCGTATGTTTTGCAAACAGGGTACCAAACATACAGAAAAATACATTAGTTCTATGTAAGTTATCTGTTCCCCATAAGATTAAATAACAGTGTTATTAACTTTCAGAATAAAGTTGCTGCCATATATAATATTAAAAAAAGAAATCAGTATGTAATACATCCAGAGTCTAAGGCTAATATGAGTAGAACTTACTCATTTTGACATGTACCAAAATGATTTATGGACGTAAGTATCCACATAATACAGAAGTACAATTTTTAGATCATCTGGACATAACTTTCTGTCAACAAAAGACATCGTAAGAGGATCATAAAGCCCAAATTAAGAGACTACAAGAGAAAAGAGGGCTAAGTCCTATGTAAGACACATTCTTCACTTTTGAGGAAGGAAAATCATCAGACCCAAAGAGCAGAGTAAGAGAAAAAGGATTCTTCAATTATACTTGTGTTCGTATTGGAGAGGAAATAAGTCATTAATATTGTATGCATTCTGTTGCCTAAGACAAAACACTAAAGAATACTTTCTACCACAATCACTCAGCTATTCTTTTCAGTGCTTCTTTGAGCTTTCTGCCTTTTTTACTGAATAGATAAGAATAGGATATAGCTATGCTTTTCTGTACATACTTTCCTGCTGAACTTACCCTAAGAAAAAGGGTACAGTTGTGTGAAAATAAAACCCCACAAAAATAAACCTCCTGTTACTAGGAAAATCTGAAACTCAAGTCTTGCCATGAAAAATAATGCTTTAAATATATTAGTAATCAGACAGATATTTAGAAGTGCCTTAGAGAATATTCTCTTTGTATGTCATGAAGGAAAATATCAAATTATCTCCACATGAAATCTGTAGTCAGGATTTTTTTTGCAGGCATTACATCTTCTCAAGGGTATAGTTTTTCAAACATGAAACAAAAAATGCTTATATGCTCTTCTTTTGTCAGAAAACTCCTATACTTTCTTAACAGCAGTAACTTGTGAACATGCGAGTTTGATTTGGATCCCAGTGAAATTTATAACAAATGGTGCCCATAATCCTGAACGTTATCTTTACTGCAAAAAGATGAACTCCCTCTATGCTTGCTTTCTGTGTGATGCGTGAGTGCTGCACACAGTCACCCTTGGCTTTCTCTGGATCTTTATCTGTGCAGACCAGGGGAAGGCATAATTTCCATCTCACACCCCCTTAATAGGCCTCCCAGGGAGAGCTTTTTCCTGAATGGGTTACAAATATGTTTGTTGCTCTCTAAAAAAATGAGACATTTTTCTTTTCACTCTGCTCTATGGAGTCAGTGTGAGCATGGGGGTCTGGCATTAAAAGACCATCCAGTAGTTTAACTGCTGTAGCTGCGCGTACAGCCATCTCCCATCTCCATTGACTTCATAGCCACCATAAGGCCCCCTATGCAGCTGGAGGCCTGTAACTGAGCCTGCGTAACAACAGGAATTAAAATCTACTTTAGTCAATGACTGCACAGCTCGGAGTAGCAATTAGTTCATTCTTGGGCACTGTGGAGCCACGAGAAATGCTGCATTGTTCAAACAGCCACTCTGTAGATGAACAACAGAGGCTGTTTCACAATGCAAGGTTTGACAGTTAAATAAGTTCATGAAAAAATGTTACATTCTAGCATATGTGGCATAAGAAACCACAGACAAATTCTGACAGTAACACCCACAACAACACACTGAATTTCTGCCTAAGTATGTCCTTTGCACCCTTCATGAGCGAAGCCTTTATTTTTTCCTTTAACTATTTGCAAAGCAGTAATAAATACTCAGGCTCAGAAAAGAAGTGTTTCTCATGCCTGCTACTTAATTACAATTTATAGACTCAAGACTAGATTGGTCTAAGGAACATTTTCAAGTATTCTCTTCTTGTTTATAGTACGACAGTAGTACCTTATTGCACATTGTTTCTGAAGGACTGTCTTCTACAAGTGTGGGAAATTATTTCGTTCGGGGCATTTGACAGCTTTGAACCCTGGCAAAATTACTTTCCCCTTCCGATACAGATCATCCTGCAAACCTTTGTTCATCCTCTGCACCAACAGCTTCTCGTAGAGCAATGGGTGGTAGGCCCCTAAGGTACAAGCTGCATCGTAGTAGAGTTCATGGTAGTGACATAGGTCAGTCTGTCGGACTGAAGGGATGTATTCATACACGTGCACTTCATTACACATGGACATCATGATGAGGATACCTGGGGCAGAAAGTGAAAACAAAAGTGAACCACAGATTTGACCCTTCTCACAGAAATTTCCATGCAACCATCCAATCTGTTTTAATTTCCTGCTTTCCTTTGCAGCTGTACACCTGAAGTATTCCTTGTGTAAAAACATTATGTGAAGTAATAGTTCCTTTCATTAGAGCATCTTTCACTTTTCCCTGATACATAGAAATTGAGATCCTGTGTAGTAGATGGGGTAGGACAACAATCATAAGGAAATAGTAAAAAGCCTATAAAGAGCTTGCATATCAACATCACCCTCCTTGAGTGGGAAGACTGATCTCTCCCACCTCTCTACTTACCCTACGCTGTCCACCAAACATCCCCCACAAGGATCAGGGACCTACTGCATCTGCACGCTATTTTTTCCAGTTAACTGATCACTTTTCTTGTTGTGTATTATCAATTCTTGAAGCTATTTCATGGCAGGTCTTTACATTCATTTGCAGAATACAGAACACAAAACACACACAGAGCAGTTGTCCAGTATTAAAGGAACTTTTCTTGGTACTTCTACCACTTCCACTCCTAAATTCTGACCTGCTATGTGCAGGAGATATAAAAAAAATCAAAATATGCCCATTGCATCCTCTTCTGGATATCTGTGTCTTGCAAATATCTACATACGTATTAATCTTCAGGGCTATAAGAATCTGGAAGGGTTTTCTTTTCCTTTCTTATGCAACATGGCAAGGGGAAAAAAGAATAGAAAGACTGGCCAGTATCACCCATGTTTCCTCCCTTGACAATATTTGGATGGTTCACTCAGACCATTGGCAATACTAGGGTATCAGCATACTCCTTGGAACATCTCTGCATTACAGTGTTGGTCTTTTTAAGTTTGGAGTTAAACCAATTACACTTTTTCCATCCACTTCCATCTCTCTGGGCAGGAAGACTTGAGGCAGCCTACATAGGTGCAAAAGGGCATATAAACATACATCAGCCATGTAGAGGTGGCACAAAAGCCCACAGCTTCTGACACAGCTTCAGTTTTGTGAAAACTTTCAGAGGTCAAGGAAGGTGAATTCCTTCTTACAGAAGTGCTGTTATGAGGAAAAGCGACTGACCACCTCCTGCTCAGCAAGAGGAATCCAGAAAATGCCAGCCCACTCTTTCCTGCCACATGTCAATGGTAGACTAGCATCAGCACTGCCAACAGGAGCAAAGAAAGGCCACATGGAAAATAACATCCTGTTTAAAGCCAGGCAAAGGTTTGCTTTGACCTTAGGAGCAGTCCTGAGATGCTGATCAAACTAGACCAGGACGGATTCAGAGGAATGATAGGTGAGCTTATGGAAACTTGATTTTCCTACAGCACAACTGTACTGCTGCAGCTGCACATTTTGAAAGGGACTAATATCAGATATTGATCACTAGCACTGTCTAAACTGCTATACTTTCACATCAGTCACAGCTGCTGAGAGCCTCTTGTTTAACACAGCCATGTGAAAAGAAAAGTAAGCCTTGAACACCATTTCTTTTTAAGTTTTCACTTAAAATATAAAAATTCAAAGAAAATTTATTGAAGCACTTGTTGCACAAGTGGTATCCCTATCTGTTGAACATGAACTGTCAATTCTCAAAAGAGAAAGCTGTGTAATTCCACTCACTTTGCACTTACAAATGAGAACTAATGTAATTGTTTTTTTCTGTACAACAACTTTGGAATTATAAAGTATCAAAGGTGGCTTGGGTAGATCTGACAAGTGAAATGAATTAACATTAAACATTATTTTGGTTTGTTAATTACGCAAAGCCATTTTCTGATGTTTAGTTTGCAGTTTGGGAACATGGAGATTTCAATGACTTGCTAATGAAAAGAACCTTATGTTCTCCCTGCTGTGTATCATTAGATTATCAAAATGATTTTTTCCCTGCCTGATGTGTGAAGTAACTGAAAACTAATTACTTCTGTGATTAAATCTTCTTCTATCATAAATGAAAGGTTCTGAAAATGTTTTGGATTGATCTACAGCTTTACACTCTACTTAGTCTGTAATTTTAGAAAAGTTAAGCCTATCAGTTTCAAAGGAAAGTGAACTTTTGTCTTAAGCAGTAAGAAACACAAGTTCAGTGTGAACCAATAGTTAATCCCTATTAAAGCAAAATGTATGAACTTAATAAACTATGATTCCTTGCCTCCAAGCTGTTACAGAGATGCTCTGAATTGTAACCTGCCTAGCAACTATGTCTGGAATTGTTTGTTTCTTGTTTCAGTTTTACAAATGCTTTCGTCAGCTTTTCCATTGCCAGCCTCCTTCGTCCACTGATGGAGAGCTCACCTGCCACTCCAAGGTAACCGTTTTCCAGCTGAATCAGAAGACAGATGGTGGAAATGTATGCAATAACAAAGCACGTCCAGAAACAGGTACTAAAATGATTTCACTCCTCCACCCAGAATCAAGCATGGAGCCAATTTAAAATGCTGTACCACCCGTGTCTTAGGAAGATTGGCTTTGATGGAAAGTACAAGCCTTAACCAGAGTGTGTTTCATTTCACTGCTACATTACCCAGTTAACCTTAAAATGAATAAAGAAAATTGCTATTTGTGGGATAGGAAAACTGTCAAGAACAAAAATTTGGATTCTCTTGTAATTTTCTTAATAACAGTAAAGATAGACACATCACTGCACATATGGTTCAATAATGACAAGCTGTTAAGCAATATCATTGACTTTCCTGTAAATTAGTTAATGTAATGGAGCATTTAGAAGTGGTAGAGCTTAAGTTCTTAGTGATCTGTGGATCAATGTCCTCCAGAATCAATCTAACACACGCTAGGCTATCTAGTTTAGCTCCTTGCCTTTCCTGCCTTGTTCCATCCAAATCCACGTCTTGAGATTTCAGATTGGGTTGCTCATAAATATCCATAATTTCTGACAGTCCATTCAAGATTTTGCTCAAACTGGACAATGATGGTTTGAGGGAGGAAAGATGATAACTCAACAGACTAGTTTCTGAGTGCTAACGGCTAATTTACAGCACAAATTTGTGCTTAAGTCTAGGGTCAACAAACTGAAAGATAAGACAATGAGTAGAGATTAACACATACAGAGGTGTCCCTGAGCTACAGAAGCTTATCTGTCCTGGCAGAAATGAAAGCACTCCTGAGACTCTCAGACCTGGTGCACATTTCAAATGCCCAAACCCTACTCTAGGAAAAAAACATTTTTTTTTCCATTAGAACCTCTAACCACACAGACTCCCAGCCAATGAGACAAACAGTACAGTATTACCAGCACTTCCATCCCAATCTCCTATGAGTGACATCCCAGGGCATGCAGTATGACACATTCAATCTTCAAGAATCTGAGGAGGTAGGTCCCTCCACTTAGCTGCCACAGCCCTCAAATTGTCCCTTGGAGTGATATGCTCCTGCTGTTTCACTTGAAAACAGAAGGTGGAATAGAACTACGTTAAAAGATGGAAGAGGGGGAAGGAAACGCCCTTGCCCTCAAAACAGCTCTTTTTTGAAAAGCTGGTTTTCAGTCCTTACTAAAATAGTAAATAAATAGGTTCACTTCTGTCCTGTGCCTTAGAGGATGTGAACCCCCCTCCACAGGGAATAGCCCTAGAGTTGTAGAGCTGTTACTGAAATCTAAGTTCACAAAAAAATATAGAACCAACTGTCTTTAAAGGAACAGCAGCAGTTTAAACCATGAAGAACCAGTCCATGTACTAGGATATGTTCAATTTTCTTTACTTTGTAATGTCGTATCTGGCTTATTTTCTTTATATCCCTAAAGCAGTTCTGCCAATAGAGATCCTCAGGTTATGGGTTTCACGTTCCAGTCCACATTTTTTAGCACCACTCTAATTCAGTGTCATTCTTTGCTTAGTGTTAACAACGTTGCAATTACTGACATCTGTATCCAGCAGGTGTAGTTGTGCTAAGCTGTCCATATTTTCATTCACCTCACAACTCTCAGCTTCCTCATCTTCCCTTCTCCCCCTCGGTTACCTTCAGTGACCTTATAACTTTTTTTTTTTCCCAATTACTAATAGCTTTTTGGCACTCATGTGATTCCCTAAGTATTTTTATGTTATGTTTAAATTTTTATGTTTCGGTTGCAATTAAAAAGATAAAGAGGAGGGATGCACCTGACTGCTTGCCGACTTGACCTCCCTTCTGTTAACCTGTTTTGCTTGCCAGTCTGCTTTGCAAAGTCCTACCTTGCTTCCAATTTGTTATGTTTACACATAACTCTCTGTACCGCAGTTTCCGAGGCTTCTCCTCTGTGGATGAATCCCTCCCACACATATTAACCTGTAGTTTCCCAGTTTAATTCCTTTCCCTATATTGCCCACAGAGAACATGCCTATCTACTTATTTCTTTCATCTGTGTACTTTTCACACCACTGCCTGATTCGTAAGTAAAACCTGAAAAGGAATGCCTATGGGCAATCTGTATCATGAATATCAAAAAAAGATGAACTATTCCTTAGAATGAATGCTAAGAGAAGTCCATGGGGCAGAAGGCAAAGCCTGCTCTTCATCAGTGGTCCCTAAAAAAGCTCAGTAAGAAATAGATTAATTAGATTAATTGGATTAATGTAGTAGTACCAGCATTACTATTGTGCCTAGGGGATTTGGCCACAAACCTGTTAAGCTCCAGTACAAACCGGTAGAAATATTGCCAGTCTGAGTGATGATGTTGCCATGTGCAAGCAACTGAGAGTCCCCTGAGTTCAGGGACAACTCTGAAGTTAGATCAAGTTGCTTGGGATCTTGTCCAGCCCACTGCTGAGTATCTCCAAGGATGGAAATGGACCTGTTGAACCTTTTCAGAAGATTACTGAAGCATGCAAAAATAATGTTTTAGGCAGGACTCTGAAACCAGCAAGCAGGAGAGAAAATGACCACGAGGCTTGGTCTCTTCTATATATGATGCTGGAAGAGACTTCAACACTTTCAGATTGTAAATATCCAATCTAAATTTCATAGTAAAGAAAAAGTCAGGGTATCTAGCATGATTTGTCTTTGGCAAACCTGACTGGTGCAACTATATATTCAAAATCACAACTGAAGATATTTCTGTGTCGGCCACTCTAATTCTAATAGCCTTGCTGGAGTTTTGGAAGTCCCATTGGATTACAACTGTGAAAAAGGAAAAATGTAAAATAATTCTGCTTCTGAGGAGAAAAGCTGTTCTATCATTCAAACGTGTGCTTTAGAAATGTTTTATAGTTGAATGGCAATGTTCCTGAACCCTGCATTGGACAAAAAAAAAAAAGAAAAGAATTCTGAGCACAGAATATTCTCCTAGAATATTTTAAAATATATTATTCTAAAGAAATGATGGGGCTGTCAGAGAAACAGTCAACCTGCAAGTCTGTTATAACCATAAAATATTAGATGCTAATAATGTATTATGTATTTCAAAATATTATATATACAGTATTTCAAAATCCTTAGGAAGATGTGTTGCTTTTTTCCGCCTATTTGGCAGATACCTGTGGTGTCAGGGACTGTTCGGTATGGTTTAAACTCAGTCCAATTGTCAAAAATAAATTCCTGATCTTTTACAATCTGTGCTGAAAACATTTAAACTAGAATTAAATTAAGATTAAATTCCTTGCATGGATGGTTTGTGCAAATGAACAGATACCATGGATTTTAATCAAAAGGAGAAAATGTTTTTCAGTCTGTCCTTGGCAATTTTAATGACTTGAGGTTTTGAATTTCCAACATGCATCATTTGTACAGTAAAATTAGGCTTTGTGGTTAGCATGCTAATTTACAAAGAATGTTCTCTAGTTTACAAATAAATAAAATATAGTTTAACATACCTTAATACAACAGATGCTATATGAAAGCATCTAGAATAACTGTAATTCAAACATTCAGCAAAAACTCAGCATCATTTTAACATGTAAGAGATGCTAAAAACATTTAAATACACATAATCTGATTATTATAGCATGTCTCATTTCACACACGCCACAAATTTAGTTACAGAAAAGAATTTAGCTAAACACAGTGTTTATGTTTGATAATCTGTGCACTTGAGAGTACTACAAATAAACATAAAGCATTCAGAATATACAGATTTCTATATGTTTGTCTACTTCTATACTCTCTCTTGATTGGATTTCAGGAAAAGCTGTCACTCCTTGAAAACAGGCCAAAGTGCCTCAGTCATGCTTTGGGACACACAGTAAAAACTGCTTTGGCTTATAAAAATACTATGCTTCTAGAAAAAGGTTCTTCTACCTGTGTTTAGGTTGTGAACAACTATGACAAAGACTAATCATAAGAAACCCAAACATTTATTTAAGGAATTTAATTGTCACCAAATGGCTTAAATAAATTGTGCAATGCTTGTCATCTTTGAAGTATAGATACTCGCATTATATAGCAGACCTAGAAAACAACATATTTACCACTTAATGCTGAACGCAAAAAGCCGTATATTAATCACAACAATATATTCTATAATGTGATCACAGACTGGAAAATGCTGACCAGTAATATATAATTTTAAATGTGTTATTCAAATTTCGGTGATATACTGGAATAGTAGAGGTTTTTTATGTGATTTGGGGTGCTGTAAAAGGAGAGTTTGCTCTTTTATCTCTGTATTTCAAGAAAAAGGAGATGCTCAGATTTTACAGTGCTTTATATTAGTATAAGAATTTTAAGTTTGTGTATATGGAGGTATTATTTATTTGTGTGATAATACTTGAACAAAACTGAGCTGGAAAGAGTAAGCACTATTCTCTGTTCCTTCACCAGTTGCTGGCAAACAGCTGAGTAAGTAAGAGTAATAAAGGCAACTCAAATAATTTCTTTCAGTTCAAGTGTATTTTTTCTAAGAAGAGCTGGAGATCAGCTGTGTTCTTCTGTTCAATGTGCTCTCTGAAGCCATTTTAAATTCTTAGTCATACAAGATCTGCTAATGTTGCAGTGTAATGGTAGTCTTGTTTGTACTATTGTCTCAATGCATGCAAATGGGAGATTAAAATAATGTTATCAACTATTAATGATGCATAACTGTTAAATCTGTAATGCCAACTGCAAAGCTTCAAACAAGCCTTTCTTTCTACCAACAATAAAGTAATCTGGGCTTAGTTATTATTTTGCATTCAGTGGCTCGTGTATTATACTGAAAGCTACAACACATAGAAAAGACTACCGCCTACACAGGCAACCCAAAATGTGAAAATCTACACAGACCACTTTGATTTGGGTGTAGAAAAAATAAAATAGAATGCCCCAATCAGAGCTTTCAATTAGCTTTTTAAAAAGACAAAAGCNTTTCAGTTCAAGTGTATTTTTTCTAAGCAGAGCTGGAGATCAGCTGTGTTCTTCTGTTCAATGTGCTCTCTGAAGCCATTTAAAATTCTTAGTCATACATCTGCTAATGTTGCAGTGTAATGGTAGTCTTGTTTGTACTATTGTCTCAATGCATGCAAATGGAAGATTAAAATAATGTTATCAACTATTAATGATGCATAACTGTTAAATCTGTAATGCCAACTGCAAAGCTTCAAACAAGCCTTTCTTTCTACCAACAATAAAGTAATCTGGGCTTAGTTATTATTTTGCATTCAGTGGCTCGTGTATTATACTGAAAGCTACAACACATAGAAAAGACTACCGCCTACACAGGCAACCCAAAATGTAAAAATCTACACAGACCACTTTGATTTGGGTGTAGAAAAAATAAAATAGAATGCCCCAATCAGAGCTTTCAATTAGCTTTTTAAAAAGACAAAAGCTGCTGGGTATAAAATGGTATATAAATGTGAGTTTCAAGTAAAATCACCTCAGGAAGAGGTAAGCTAGTGAAGCGTACTAATGGGCTACAGTAAGTAGAAACTCATGGCAAATGGCAAATCCAGTTAGTAAACCAGGGACAGGTGCAAAAATCTTCATACAAAATCCTGTATATAACTTAGACATTGTTAAAAAGCCCCTAGACTTTCTGAATGCTAGTGTACCATCCCATCCAATACACACAGAATGCTGCTCTTGAGAAACTCAACTGTCAATACTCATTTTACAAACCCAATTTTCAGCCCAATGAGAATCAACAAATTTAACTTCAAAAAGCCACCATGATAATTGCCCAATGCTAATGCAAGATGATGAAAATACTGTGAAGAGTTTTGTTTGAAAGTATGACAGTGGCAACTGCAAAAATAATGCAAAAATATGCCAAGAATGGGTTCTCAAAGCTCATCTACAAATCAGATTAGGGAGAGAAAGAGTAAATAATTTATAATGAGGAGTGACATTAGCTAAGATACGACATGCTACATAGGGCAAAGTTACAATCCAGGGCAAGTCCACATCAGTATCTCAGAACAGAAGCCAAAAACTACTCCTAGATAAAATAAAAGGCTTGTTTTACCCTGGGAAACTTTTTCCTTAAAAAAAAATCAAAACAAAAAAAAACCCTTTGCATTTTCTTGGTCATTATTCATAGACCGTGAGATCGATCCACTAGAAAATTCCACAATAAAGTATAACTTGTCTGTGCCAAGTTAATCCTTCCTAGGCATAGTACATCCCCAGAAGTAACACCTAATAAACAGGACACAATTTGACAGGCAATGAGTTCAACCTACTTTCAACAACATCCTGAACTTACAGCTATCACTAGACTGGGTAGAAAGCAATGCTCAAGTGCTAAATTTAGCAGAAAAGACTGTAGTCAGATGCAAATCTGGATGTAGCGTTGTGAAGCTGCAGCCTGACATTTGTGATGGACAGGCTACTGTGAACTGACATCCTATGTAGAAGAAAATCAATGAGAGCTACATGTTAGAACCTGATAGAGAGGAGCAGTGAAATTCTGTTCTTGAAGGAAGCTGATCTGTGTTGGGAGATGGTAATTTCATTAGACCTTCATAGTGTATGTCTGTTGTATATTAATATTTTGAAAGTGGCTGGAAGCAGAAACATTTTTAAAAGGCTTAAATCAATAAGTGATAATACACAAAATGCAGAATTACTAAAGCATTTGAGACTTTTGCCTTATTTTCTATGTAACCTGCAGAACACAGTGAATCCCACTCTTTGCCACACTTCTCTGCTCATCCTCTCCTCTCCCCTCCTCTACAACTGAGACATGCACTATGCTTCCCTCACCTCAGCCACCAGCTATCTCAGGGCTATTGCCTCTCCTCAGGCACATGCCAGCACAGAACAAATGAATGTACGTAAGGTTTTGGGGAACCAGTGGCTCCAGGAGGGAGTTATACCAAAACAGGATGTCCCATACCACAAAGGAAGCACAAAAATTGTTCTGTAGCTCCCACGTGGTGGAGAAACCAGGGAGAAAAGATCCTAGATCTTCTCACTCCCTCATTCCCTTAAAGTCACAGCATGCAAGAGACTACCCCTTCATCACAAATGACCCACTCACGCATTTTCCAAGACACTTAACATTTTGCCTTAAGTACTTTAATATAGTATTAATCACTGCCCAAGGATGGTGACTCACTGCTGCAGAAGAATTCTGAGAGCACATTCCACCAAGCATCCTCCCTTTGGGAAGTCTCAGTTTCTTATAAATAGCACTAAGGGGCAGAAACAGATACAACTGTTAGGTGAGAAATGTAATCACTGAAGAAACAGTCTAAGACTACCCTAAAACATTCCTCATATTCATGAAAGGAAACAGCTTAATGTTTCCATGTTTTAATTTGTACATTTGTCCAAAAGCTTGAAACAAAAGTGCTTCACTTGATCCAGAAAGAGGGTTTTTTTTTAACCTTTTCCATATTAGTGACAGCAACAGTGATGTGAGGAGACAGATCCTTGTCCAGAGTCTGTATTCATTCTAATTGCAGACCATTGCACACAGATTTACAGTAAGTTATTCTAATAAAGTGATTAGAATAACTATATCCATTCTACAGAGCTTAGATTCAGGGATACAGGTCCCTCTACCTGAGAATTCAGACCCTCTATGTAACAACAGCCTCTCTTCCTTCAAATAGCTGTTTTGAGCATAAGTGTAGCCATTTAATAAACTTTTTTCCTGAATCTTCTTAAAATTAAGACATTCATATTTTATCATGGTCATCAATCACCCACTCTTTCTATTATTTTTATGGGGAAATAAAAAGATTTTTTAAGAATCAGCTCAACATTCAGGCTATGCCTTTCATACAGGTGCACTCAGTTGTGTCTGCTAGTTTCAGTTCCAACTGGGTATTTGCTGCATGCGTTGTGGAAAGATACCCGATCTGAAGACAAACATGACTTTTCAGATTTCTGCCAAGCTGTATTATATTCTTTATGCTTTACCTTGCCTTTTCTGTCCACCTCCGACAATACACAGTTGCTGTTTCTGTGCTGTGTCTTAGTGTATATTGTTACACAGTGCAATGCATGGACATCCATTCAGTAAGGTTACTAAAACAGGAAGCCTCTCCCTATTAAAATATTTAAAATGTATCTATAAGAACAGCAGGTAGCTATCAAATGAGGTGGACATGACTCCTAAGAAGTTTGTCTTACTGACTTGTTTTCTTAAAGATAATAATAGCATTATTGAAATGTCTAAGTAACTCTTTCGGAAAAAAACAAAATAAATAGAATTCCTAGTAGAAGCAAAGGAGCTAAATTTGCATCTGTACACACAGCTTTTGCTGTCAATGTTTTTGCTTGCATTCTCTGCTTGAAGGGTATTTTTTGTCAGGAACACTTAGACTTGAGATTGAAGATTACTGTTCTATTCTTATAGTGAAATTCACTCCACTTCTTCAAAGAGAGCTTTTGAAGTGTTTCTTATATATGGTCAAAGTGTAGATTGATAGCATAATGATCGTCTTCACTATTCTTATGATCAGCAGCTGTTAACCTATTTTTATCAACAACTTCATTACTCCAAGAAATGCTTTTGCAAAACATGAATACTGCTGGTGAAATCATTCCACATGAACAGACTTCTCCTTATGAATTTTTACAAGCAGGTTCCAAAAAAATCTCACTTCAAGAAGTAACCAACTGCCAAGTCTTCTTTCCACACAGGCTCCAGGTAAGTACAACCTACTGAGGTCATAGATGAGCACCTCCCAGACACCTTAAAGCCATCCCTCTGAGACCCTAAGCACCATTCCTAGGGCCTTTTGTGGATTTTGCAATACTGTGGGGTAACGTTGGATACAAAGCCTGACAAAAATGCTCAGAACTGGCTTTCCCATGTTGGATGCAAACAATACCACAATGTGAAGGAGGAAAGGGTGGAGTTTCCAAAGTGTGAGACAGTATTTGGAGCTCCATTGCCCTTTGTGTCTCTAGAAGCGTGAGTAAGGATGACCCTGAGTCAGCCTTGCTGCTCTGACTACCTGCACACTTTAGATCTGCTGTACATAAGATACATCATTATATTATATGAACTGAGGGCACAGTGCCAAGTTAACCCCCCAAGAAATAATGAGGAAGGACCAAAAAATACAGTGAAACTCTATTATTTCAAGTGTAAGAAGGCGGATGCTTTGGGCACTTTCAGACTTTCCAGCATTGGACACCATGTCAGGGCATGGGAAATCTCATTCATTGACCTGTGTAGGGAATACAGCTTGGCCTGTGAGACTTCATCAGTGATTCCATCCCTTCTGTATGATCTGCCATATGCTTTCACTTGTCCAATGCATCTCTGCTCTATGATCCCAACAAAGAACTTCAGAATCGAGTAGGTATTCTATAGATAAATTAATATAGAATAATACACATTTCTCACAGATGTATGTATATTTTATAAATCTGGTATGCATACTATGGATGTGAAGGGCAAGAAAGCAGAACATTAAATTCGCCCAACTATTTCATAAATTATCAATCTGTGTCTTTTAGCTAGTCATTGTTTTTGTATAGAGCACTGAGAAAAAAACAATACACGTATATGGACTTGATCCTCATAAAATGTACACACTTACAATTCAAAATTTTTTTTCTTATTCTAACATGTCTATTGGGCCCTTCTTGGATACACTTACCAATAAAACCTGAAGAAGGAGGGTTGGGCTGTATCTTCTCTTTAGTGTTCTCCTGAATGATGTCCCAGAGCTGCCATATAAACTTTGGATGAAGAATATAAAATGGCTGGTTTGGATTCTTCCTGCGATGCTGTACGTAGGGAGTGAATAGATTGTAGTCTGGCTTCTTATACCACTGGAAGGAAAAAAGGGAATTTTTATAATCTGGTATCCCATGTGTTTTGAACACTACATGCAAAATAATGTGAAATAGTTTTTCAGGTTTCTCAGAACAAAAGCAAAGGTAGCAATGCAGCCTGCACTGGTGGACACTTCTAGAAAACCAGTCCTCACTCTGGGCTATTTATTTCCTTTCTTCATACAGAGACTCCCAGTAAGCAGTTCACTGCAGCAGTAAAAGCCAACCCCATCTCCCACTCACAGGCTTGTGTTAAACAAGGAATCCAAAAAGCCTTGATACAAGACCCAGGCAAGGAGATGAACCTTCGTCTCAAAGTGTCCCTGACCCTGCTGGTGGCAGCAGCAGCATGTGGAGCAGCCCAACAGCAGCCTGCATAGACAGGCAGCCTCTGGCAGATATCTGTTGCCAAGGGAGTTCAGCAGATGAAGCTTTACTTTCTACTTTGCAGCCTGCTCAACTCCGAGATCCTCTTGCCAAGAACCATCAGATCAATTGGTCCACTGGAGCTGCAGTACCACCTAAAGCAGAGGTGCCCCCAGTGACAACCAGATAGGTGTCTGCTGCTCTCAGTGAGGGGGCAGACAGTGGCACACAAATAGCTGGGGGGGAATGGACATAAGAGGAAGACTGGAGGGCAGGAGGCCTGAGAAATGGGGAAGGCACCAAAAGATATTTTCTCTGGGAAGGCAGAGGGAAAGTTTGGAAGAAAAATGGATGCAATCCTTCACCTTTCCTGATAAAAACATCCTTTTGGAATCTAGCAAATTTTCCTCATTGGCAAACACACAGAAAACTCACTGTTATGTGAATTTAGCAATATTTTATCAAAACAACCCCATCATCCATCTACCCTAGCATCTCAGAGCAGTCAGTTCCAGTATAAGTCCCGGCTACTAAAAAGCTTTTGAATAATAGACCAATTTCACGCAGAAGCAGCAGACTATGGGGTTCAGTGTGATGAGAACTGGGAGACTGCAGCGCTAAATACATTAATTTTCTCCAGTGCTTTCAGACTCATTGAGAAGAAAGGTTGAAGAGACGTCTTACCACATTCAGATTTGCAGAGTAGGGGGCAGGATCCCAGGCTACTAAGATAACATCTTTGTACAAGGAGCTGTCGACAAAGTGATGGTTTGGGTTGGTGAGAATCTGCAAATGCAGAGGCAAAGAATTGGACAGTGTTAAAAAAAGCAAGTGGAATTCAGAAAAATGGCAAAATCCTTTTCTGAAATGAACAGTCCTCCCCACACTGCTGTTTGTTCTGCTTTAATTGTGGTTGATTCCCAGTGTTTTGCTTTCTTAAAATATTATACAAAAATGAGCTTAGCCATAAACAGCATTCATGACAGTTTGAAGTAGCAGTATGCTGAATTACTCTCCATCTGTGACGAATATGACCACTTGAGATGCTGCATAATTGTATATCAACATTACTATGTATTCTGGAGCTTGAAAATGAAAGCTACTTCAGACTGCCCACAGTACTCTTCTTGGACACAGAGAAGCGTTCTTTCAAAGGCTACAGGACCCAACTACAATGTCTTTTTTTTTTTCAGCCCCACCTTCCCCACCCTCCCCACCCTCACGTTTTTGGTTGCTTTCTCATTTCAACAGCAAGACAGCATCATTTAAAGTAACTCCAAAAAGACAGACTAGACATGACTGTAATGGCTGGTACATAATTCTAGGAAAAGGCAGGTGATAGGGCTATTTTGGAAGTAACTGTCATATTGCTCTGATCTACTGCTTTCACATAACTTTGTCTGCATCTCCTGGTACTCTGCCTGATCCTCCCACCTCACTGGAAGTTTCATTTTCACTCCTGCTGGCTTATGCCTTTTTGGACCCTCCAGGCCCACCCAGATCTCTCTGATCCCCAGTGCATCCAATCTCAGGCAGGATTGAGCTGAATGATCTCAGCATTGGTTGAAACAGCATGCATTTGGCTCCAGCTGTTAAACTAATCAACATTCCAGACAAATAAATTCATACTAATTTTCATTTCCCTTTAGGATCCAATGAGCCATATTTGATTATGCATATTTTTCTTCAGAAAAAATAATATTGTTGCCATAGCAATATTCTTCCTACCATAAACTTTGAGCTTAATGACTTTCCATCAGCCTTCTACTACAAGAACAAAATTAGCCTTGCTGCCTTCAGCATCCCCAAATCAATTTCTCAGAGCAGTTTTTGCCTGAGAACATAAACTCCTTTTTTGAGAGTACAGAGTAAACAGACCAAAAGGGCAAGCTTTTAAAGGCTTGGTTCCACAGTTTTCACACAAAGGAGCTCTTACTTGCCTTTCAGTAAGCAAGAGTCCTTTGGGGGTGTTGTCCACACAAACTTCACTCTCAGTGAGCCTGCATTCATATGTATGAGATGAGTTTCTTCTGGAATAACAATATCTGTTGTGGCTGCACCAGCTTCCTTCACATGTTTTGGGCTTTCACAGCAGAGAACATGAGGAAAGAAGAGGGCCACAGCAACCTTTTAATCAATTTAATGCAGGAATTTCCAACATGAAGAGGGAAGTAGGGTCAGTAAACCTGTATGGGTAACCCATCTTCAGTATTGACAGGGAAAGCAACTTTTATTTCTCTCTCAGGGTGGGCAAGGTCAGTTTCTCTGTAAAAGGCCAGAGCATCACAGGTGGCTTCTGACCTCTTTGAAGAAGCAGAAAGGTGATGAGAATATCTATGCTTGTTAGGAAGCTGTGTGAGCTGAAGCGGCCTGAATTCTAGCCATGTCCTATATTTTATTGAGAGTCCTTGTGGAGAGCAAGCGGGACATAGTGCAGCAGAAGAGACCACAGAACCTTCCATTACCACCCTGGTGTGAATGTGCTGAAGCAGTGGCGGGGGCCAGAGAGCTTGCTTTGAACAGCTAAATTACCTGATTAGTCTCTCTGAATTCACTGGGGAGCTAACAAAGCTCAAATCATTCCCTGGAGGCATGTCTCTCTTCTCCTACAGGAAGCCTAGTAAGACTAGTCAACTAAAGAGTTTCTAAACCCTCCTCCTTGTCTGGCATAGGTGTTTCATCACAGTCAGCAACCACAGCATTTGGGCTAACAGTAAAATAAAGTAAAAAAAAAAAAAGTAAAATAAATGACATTAAGACCATTGTCCTCCAATAACTTGATTTCATCATTAAACTCAGAGTAAGATATTTCTGCTTTATCTCCTGAGCAAAAGAAACAGAGCATATTTGACCCACATAACTCCAAAAATTTAATCTGTTTTATAGCCTCACAAACAGCTACAATATGAGGGTGATGGGACTGATAGTGTACAGTCCTCTCTGCAGAGGCAAAGAACGTGAACTTTTACACACAGAATGCGTGTAAACATGGGAAGTCACTCAAAGAAGAAAAAAATAATTGCTAAGAACATGAATTTTCATATTATTCAGCAAGAATCAGTATGCTACATGCCCAATCATAGTACTGATGTTGACTAATTAAACTCAATATGCCATAAAATTCCACAGTAACTCCAGTTTTGCTTTTTGGCTGAATTTCATAAAGAGGAAAGAGGCTCAATTTGCCCAAGACCAGAATTGAGTTTTTTTTCAAAATTGAAAAACTGCTCTTAACCATAAGGTGTCGCTATAGCTCAATGCACAATTAGTTGTTCACACACATGCAGAAAATCCCAGTTTTTGTTTCCATTCAGGTGAACAAACTCACTTTATGTCTAGCATCCAGTGCACATTAAAGTTTTTTACTAGTTCATTCCGAATTTTTCAAGAATAATAACTTGTCTAAAGTCGTGTATTAACACAACTCAGTTCCCACTCCTTTTGCCTTCGAGTGAAGGCATGGGTGGACGAGGTGCTAAAGGGCATGGTTTAGTGTTTCATAGGAATGGTTGGACTCGATGATCCGGTGGGTCTCTTCCAACCTGGTTATTCTATGATTCTGTAATTGAGGATCTGAAGAATCGCCACAGGCTGATCTTTGTGAATATCCCAGAGGCAATGTGATGGAGGTCTTCTGTAGTGACAGCTCTGGCATCCTGCAGAGCCTTTACAGACAGGACATATGAGAAACTTTACAAACAAGGGTATCAAGTAACTACTTCAATCACTCTACACTGACAGCAACATTAACATCCCTATAAGGGAGAATTTTTACCTGCTCTGCATAACGAGTGTTAAATCACTAGCTGCTTCCTATATTACTCAACACTTTCTCAGAATTTATTAATTTAATGTCATATTGTACAGAAGCGACGTTGACTTGAATTCACAAGAGGAAGATGTTACCTGAGAGTTAATGATCCGCATGGTTGTTTTATTTCCAACATCTTTTTCATAGCCACGTGTTGGAGCAGAATTAAATCTTAGAACAGCATCATGAGAATCTAGGAGCATAAATGAGAGGGTAATTTTTATTTTTCATAGTAATACAGAACAATAAAATAAATGAAAACATCTAAACTAAAATAAAACTCACACATGTCACCTGATCTTTCTATTCTAAGATGAAAAACATTCTATTCTACTATGTGCAAACAAAAACCTTTTTGCATCTGACATATGTTATTAACATTATTAAAATCCACTGGAAAAAATGTTTAGAATAATCTTTTAACTTAGCTAGCAATACTTAAATATTTCTAATAAGTGGATAAACTTAGTGTGGGAAGGTTATTGGTATATCCAGTTCACAAAACTGCTCACTATTTCCACTGCAAAATTTGCAAAGAATTGGCCCATGCAAAAGCATGTTAATCACAGAGTTATTATCCAACTGCAGATTTGGATGAGTAACAATAGTTAATTGTAAGCTTGTACTTAATGGTATCTTATAATACCTGAAAAATCTCAAACTAACCCAAACCTATTAATACTACCATATACTTATTCTCAAGGTCAGTTCAAGTCCTAAAGTCTGTATAGGGAAGTCGGCCCACAAACCTGCTCACACGTCAACAACGAGAATCCCTTGGTTAGCAAATTTTTAACAGGGCTGAACCGTCAAAGTTTCCCTATGAGCTGTTGACCTCAGAGTCATGCAGAATAGAAAGTAGCTGTGGGTCAAGTGTGGGTCAAGGATAGACACTACTTGTAAGCTTCCGCCAGATAAAACATAATCATTCTCCCAGTGCTTCCTCTAAGGGCATCTCAAAGCCCAGAAGGTGTGACAGACAGTAAAACATCTATACTTACTGTCTAGAAACATGCTGTCCCGGTTAGTAGTACCCTGTTTGGTCTACTTTTATCCTTTCTATCGATGGAAGCAGAGAATATGATTCAGGCTAAAATGGGCATGTAACCTAGAGGACAATTATACACCTGTTTATCTCTAGTCACTTAAAATGTGATTGTGTGCAGTTCAAAATGGAGAAGGGAGGAGTTTCCAAGATACATAACATGCTCCAATGGATCAAACTTTGATCTTCTGTCCTTTCACACCTATGCTCAACACTTCTTGAACTCCAAACAAGAAAACATTGTGTGACATCAAACTGGTAGTCTAACCTCAGCCATACTTGCTTACTTTAACATTTTGTGTCTGAAGAGAAACTTTTGCAATATGTCCACTGACTCAAACTCCTCAGAACCTAAGGAGTGAAGGTTTTCCTGAGTCCCCATGCAGGGACCACCCTAGCCTCAACACCTAGCTTTTATCTGCCTAAACATAAGCATCTGGACTGTGTAGGAGACAGAGGGCATGAAGCCAATTGAAGCTGTCTGTACTCCACGTTTTTGGAGAAGGAAAAGAAAAAGAATTAAGGTCCTTAGTGTTTGAAACCCATTTATGAATTTAAAATGCAAATCCGGGCCCTCATTTGACAACTTTTGACAATCTGTTGACTGAGAACTGGCAATCAAGTTGGGAATTGTATGGTTCACAACTTAAGTGACAGACAGTGTGCTGCATTTCCACTACCTGTGCTGGTTCTTCAGATCAAAAGTAAAACCTTTTCTACACCATAAAATGAATAATCAGGACACAGCCTCACACTGATTATTAGATGTTTTAAAGTTAACTGATTTTAATCTTATTAAGTATTTGGAGATGACAGCTTTAGAGATATAAAAAGTTTGGATATTGATCACAGAACCCTTTTACTTTCTGATGATACCAAAATAATTTGGTCTCCCATTAAATACCACGATTACGATGGGAGTGTTAGCTGTATTTGCACAGTATTCCCACACCTAGTTTCATTCAAAAACAACTGGGATTTGGGAAAGGCAGAACACAAATTAACATTTCTGCCTGTGTTCTAATAGGAACACAGAAGAGGGAGCCAAAAGCCTATGAAGAAGAAAGGTCCTTTTACTGCTGATTTCTTATGCCTTTTTTTCTTTCAGGAGGATAGATAGTAAAAGCAACTTCATCTAGCAACACTGTGCAGAGCATGGCCCAAAAACCAGAACTCATGCATGGGGTGTTTTCCTCCACTGCCTGATGATGCTGACTTTGCTCTGCCCCTGAGGACACAGAGGAGTTCAGCCTGGTTGACTCCACAGAGCTGCATCACCAGCTGCCCAAGGTGCCTCCAAACTGGCAGCTGGCAGCTTCAACCAAGAGCTGGCAGCCCTAGCATCAGTTCTAGAAGAGGCCAGACCTCTCCTACAGCTGTGCATGCACAAGTGAAAAGGGTATCTTGTACAGTATGATCTTTCTCTTCCTGGTCAGACTCTTCTCACTTTTTCACGGACCAGAGGAGAGGCATAAAGGCACGACCCTAAGCTCAGCTGTTAACACATACTGTCTGGACTCTGCAGAGGAAGCATAACTTCTTCCCTATTGAAATAAAAATACAAACAGATGCTGAAGCCTCTGTTTTCCATTTAAAGTGGGAAACACTGGCACCATATCTCCAGTATCTCAGCGCTTCCCAGGACCTGTTCTGACCACTAGAATCCGTAGGTTTGCACTACGTCCTTCTGGGACGGCTATAAGCAGTCAGTTTGCTCCCCACAGTTTTGGGCCAAATTCTGTGGTCACTCACAAGTGCCTGGCAGACACTTCGAAAAAATTATTCTGTGACTCTTGCTGCCTCACACTTCCCTTTACAACAGGTAAGCTGAGATCTGAAACTTCACGGCAGATCTTAGCACACAGCATCTCATCCCTTTAGGCAGAATCAGATGACAATTTCCCAAATACATCAAAAACTCTTCCTCAGAAAATGGTATAAGCTTTCTGTGCCCAGAGTGTTCCCAAGAGAATGGGTATACAGAGGAGTGCATGAGCCCAAGGTACCATGTCAAGAACCAAAGTACACACCTGGGCTGTTCCAGAGCATGCAAATATGTCACAATGTACACTGTAATATAAGTATGTCTTTTCTTGCTATGATTCTACAGTACAACAGTTATCTGTACTGGTGTTAACTGGGTGTACTGGAGAACACTGACAGAAGATAATTTTGTTTCAGTCAGAATAATGCATTAGAGAAGGGAGTAACTATTAAGTTATTTCATCCCAAGGAATTCTAAATCAGTGGGATTTCCTGTGAAACTGGGAGTTAACCTGGTGACATTTTAGCTGCAGGCCAGCCAGGCACATGAGCTGTGCTGAAAGTCTACTAGAATAGTTTGATAATGATAGCAGCTCTAATAAAACCTACAGATTTAAAGGAAATCTGTCTATGCCAAAAAGATGATACAGTGCGATGAAGTAGGTATTGGGATGTGAAGTCCTGGAAGATGGAAGATGGGAGGATTGAGTGCGCATCAAAAGGTTTTTATGGAGAGCTGAAGGAGATAATTCTTCTCTCTCTGCAGAAGCAAGTTTGAGATGTACATTTCATCCTTCTTTCAGCACTCTTAGCACACTGCACATGTACTACTAAAATGTTAACACTAGCAGTGGCACTCATTTTTGCAAAGGAAAAAATAAAGCTGACCTCGATTAGTTTTATGGATCCACAATCCGTTCCTGAACAGCTATCACCTTGAACTGGGGGATTCTGTGTGACATTGACATATCAGCACACCTGTAACCTCACTGACTCAGCATAGTAATAGAAAAATCAACAGGAAGAGATACTTGAACTCATTTCAATTCACTGGAAAAGAGGTCAGGGGATTTGACCTCAGCACATGAGACTGCTCAGGGGTCTGAATTCTACATGACTGTGAACTCCAAACATGCAGGAGCTGAAAAGGATGCTCTGCTGCTTCTCGACATGGAGACAAAGTTCAGCCTGAGACAGTAACACCACAAGCAATTTCTCTATGAACTGCCACAAAATACAGGCAGGTACAAGACAGTTTTGCAAAATAAAATCTGAAAAAAAATCTCTAATCTGCTGAAGAAATAAACACATGCTGCAGCAAAATGTCGAATATGGCAGATCTGATGAAATCAGTGCCTCCTTTATATACAATAAGAAGGCTGTAATACAATAAGAAGGCACTATTGTTTTCATTAAATCAAATTATGACTTTAGGCCTGATTTTCCTTTCACTTATACTGTCTTGAAAAGGAACACTTCATTCAAGTCCACAAACTCACAGTCATGTAACACTGGTGAGAGAGAACAACCAGGCTTTACAGACCTATACTTGAGAAGAATGAATCTTTTGAAAGACAAATATAAGCACATACATGTACCTATCTATGCACATGAATAAATGCATTTCACCCACCGATTTCATCCCCTAGAGATGAGTTCAGTATTGCACCAGCAGACATAACTACAGCACAGCTCCCAAAGCCATGTGTATACAATTTGCCCAGTGGAATCTGGGGAACGTGCTTTTCCCATCCAAGAGTGGAGAAGGGAGCCTCCTTGCCATCTATTGTTTTCACATTCACTCTTTCTTTTAGCTCGCAGAATAGCTGGTCTCCCGTCAACTTGGAGTTTCGTTTCCCCTTGAACCGCACCCCATGCTTATTGGTGCTCAAATAATCTTTCATCGCCTTCTGCAGTCGAGGGTTTAGCATCTTGGAAGACACATCCCCTTTCCAAAGCTTGTAAAGAAAGGATTTCGACATTGTGGAATACAGCCCATCCCAGTCATCAGATTCATCAAGCATCTGGCTTCTCCTGTGCTTTGTGCTCCTTTTCCTTATTCTTCTCTGATGGCTCCAGTTGTTCTGTAAAATATTTACTTTTGGATTATCCTCATCGGCTGAGATTAATTTTGCTATCTCTTGAAGGTGGTTGTGTGATTGAGGCTGACCAGCAGCAAATAAATAATCATCATTCACTTGGTAGAAAGCACTTTTTGATTTTCTTCCTATCTGGGATGGAAAAAACTCATCTTCACTTCTAAAAGCATCTTCCAAATCAGTCCATTTCTTAATACTTCCAGTTCTGGATTTAAATGTACCTAAAAGATCTTCATTAAGAAGTACCTCATTCCCATCAATGGTTTCAGAGAATGATGGATCGTGTATGGCTCCCATGATGACTCTCTGCTTGCCCTGAAGGGGCAGAAGCCTCTTAGTTTCAATGTAAGAAAAGGAACTGGGAACTGGTTCAGCAGTGTTGCTATCTGTAAAATAGATGAATATCACCAGAAAAAGCAGACCCCATGCAAAGATCCCAAACAGCATGAGTTGTTTCCATTGCTTCAAGTTAGGTTTCATGGCAATGCCTTTACCAGTTCCTCTGCGCCTTGAAGTATTGATGAAGGAAAATGAAACCTGGAAAGAACATCAAATATTAATCAAGAATGGTTTCAAAAATAGACACAATTCAGAAATATCTTAACATGCTTTAATAGAAGGTGCAGAATTAATCACCAAGCTGTAGCACGGAGGATTCAGAAGCAGAAACAAACTCCAGAGCCTGCAGACACTGTAGGAGTGACACGCTTTGGCTGTAACCGCACAGTGACAGCTGCTAGCTACAAACTAAGCTGGTGCCCAGTTTCTACAGTAACACTGGATCCTGCCTTCAGGGAGATCATGTGCCTGCCTGCTTCTGCTATACTGAGCATAGCAGTAAGAGAGCAAAAGCAAACCCCACGCCTGGCTTTTATGCACAGTAGGGAAAATATACAATGTCATCTCTTTCGCCACTGAAAGTTCTTACTCAGTGGGACCGTGAGCAAGCCTGTCCCCAAAGGGACCAAGCAGGGAGCACTAACTCAGCTGGACAACCTTCCACTGCCCACAGCCCTGAACAGGCTGTGGGTACCATTGAGGGCGAGTAGGGAAAAGCATCACATCAGTGGGCTGGAGTGGAGCCTTTTCTTTTCCCTAGCTGATACAAACTGGCACAACATCTGTGGGCACATCATTTGCTGGGGATTGCAGACCAGAATCAGACCCAATAAGAGAGTGACTGTTGTACCTCTGTTACAGATGCTGCATGCAGATTGGGGTGACATGAAGGAGTTTTGCATGTCAAGGCATGAGGGGTTCGCATTTTCTGAAAAGGGGAATGGATGACATAACTAATTAAATATATGCCCTTAGGATAACAATGCAGATTTACATAAAGGAGATGGGTTGGGAATGTTGAACCTAGACTTGGAAATCTGTGCTGTATTAATGCCTGGGGATTCTGGACAGCTTGTGCATTATTGGAAGGATGCTTAGTCTAAAATGAAATAGTCTAACTGAGGGTGTTGTGTTCCAAGGAAAATACATTAACACATTGCTGGACCATAACACACACTATGACCTCACACAAACTCAATTGCTTAATCAACCAGTGCGGGCATCGGTGGCAAAGCTAGCTGAAGGAAGTCT
Organism: Piaya cayana; assembly: GCA_013389865.1. Classification (NCBI taxonomy): domain Eukaryota; kingdom Metazoa; phylum Chordata; class Aves; order Cuculiformes; family Coccyzidae; genus Piaya; species Piaya cayana. The sequence continues at coordinate 107,955 of WAAB01025373.1, forward strand.
GGTCATACCTTATATGCCTCATCACTCACCTCCTTGTACCACAGTCATAGCCAGTCTCAGTTGCTACACTGCAATGTACTTGGTGACAGATCACTTACCTGATCTGGATTTAAAATAAGCCCCTTCTTCCTGAGTTTTGTTTCTAAGCCCATTTGTTTCAATGACTACTTTACAGTGGGACTTAAGAGCCACTTGTACCAGTCAGCTGTGATCAGAAGAGGGGAATGGGAGTCGGGGCAGGCTTGGATTTCATTAACAGCCTGTGCCCTAGGGGCCACTACCTCATCACACTGCATCCAAACACCACACACAGCTCTACACACCTCTGATAACACACTGTTTGCTTATACCTGACCATCAGGAGGGACCAAAGCCACATCACCACCAGCTACCACCTTTTTGCAAGCTGCTAAGAACATCAAAGCTGAGTGCAAACTTTAAACCAAGCTGTAACTACGGCTATGTTTTCACATTGAAAAAGAAACCAGCAGTAACACCAGTGTAAGGAGTGCTCAGTCCCTCATTTCTCTGCTACCAACACCTCTGTGTACAGAGCTGGCATATTACAAATTGGACCGGTAAACTGATACAGCAGCGGGATGGGGATACAGGGGTGAAATATATGTTAGAGGGTGTCTTTAGTTTGGTTTGGTTTTTTTTAAACTGGGCTAGCCCTTTTATCCATTGCAGTGCGGTCATACATCCAGTTGTTTCAGCACAAACAAGGAGATTGCCTACGACAATGCAGAGGCAAGAACGAACCGCAGGTGGTATTAGCAGGGATACTTCAGGATAGCATTTCTGCTGACCTCCTCAGAATGTGAGGCCACAGCATTGCGTTTCCAAACAGTCTGTTTTACTGATCTAGACAAAACCTAGAACATTAATAAGAAACAAGCTGGCTTTGGGACTCAAGGACATGTTCAAAGATGGGGGATTCATAACAGACTTGGATGACCAAATTTCACTGCAAACACATTTATTTCTAATACACTGAAAAAAAAAGTAATCATGAGTGTGATAACCCTGTGCTATACACACATTTGGCTTGGCTTACACAAACCACACAGAAAAAAGCTATTACTCCAACTGACCCATTTCCTACTTGTACTCTGCTGCTGCAAGATTGCTCTCTGCAGCACCTCAGTGCTCCCCCACACTGCTTCCAATTTTAAATCACTACAGGCTATGTCCTGTGGGAGTCGACTTACAGAATATGACTATTCTGCAACTTAGGCCTGCTCTGAAGTTATTGCAACCTGCCCACTCATCAGTGTTCAGATGGTTTGCATTTTTAAATCTACATTCTTTACCCGTCTGAACTGCTTTCATCCCTTTTTATCATTTTCCCTGCTGTGTTTCCCCAGCACTTTTCAACACGTGGCTTCCAAACCACGGTTTAAGTTAGTCTTTGCTCAGTCAGATCTTTCTTGTGCTGAATGTACATTTCTTACAGGACCCGCAAAGGAAGCAACTTGCAGAATCTTTTCAACAAACAAGCTTGCAGGAAGTCAAAGCTATAAAGGAAGAGGTCACTAATATTTTTCACTGAGTCAAGCAACACAATTTAAACATAAGCCATAACAAAATCACATGAGTTGTGTAATTTTTCCCATTTTCTTATACCTTATTACCGGAAGATGATAAGAAATAGAAAGAGTCTTAATTTTAGTCTTAATTCAGGTGTGAGACTAGGAAAGTTTCTAATTGTCTGTGATTGCAAGTGCTTGATGCAGCAAACTGCCTCAGCATGAAGATTTAGTCTGGATGCCTAGATTTGATATTCGGGTTACAATCTGAAAAAGGAATGAATTGCATTATTAATTATTTTTAAATCAAAGCAAATGAATTTATTTTCCCCTAACACTTATAAGGTCATAAAAGCATACTTGTCTTCATTGGCAGGCAGATATGAGCATGCACATGATTACCATTATCGTGCAGCAAAGAATTATCTCTGTAAAACAAAAAATCAGCATAAAGCAGTGTTTTTCTCAACACTGCAAGCAAAAGGAGAAGCACCAGTGAGAATAATTTAAAAAACTTTACACATTAACTACTGCAGAAGCTTATCTACAATCCCTTGTTGCAAGTGAGGCCTCAAAAAGGATACTCAAATCTCTTGAAGACTGGAGCTATGCAGGCAAATCTCTGTGCTGCTTTAATGTTTTTTGCTCACAAGAAAAGCCTTGTCCTCCAGCAGTACAGCTGAGTTGGAAGCAAATTCAAGGTCATTACTGTATTAGTTGAAAGAGGACCCTCACAGGATCTTCAAGGCTGTGTGTGAAAAGCTGCAAGACGTCCAGAGAAATATCAGTTTATCTTATCTCTGTCTGCACTAAACATTCAGTCCTCTCCCCCTCAGCCCCTACAGTTTCTCACACCATTCAGTCCCTGGCTTTGGGAATGTCTGGGAGGAGAGGGCAGCCCCTCTGCGTGCTCCCCCCTCCCCTGGTGTCGACAGATCCCTCCACTGCTCACTGGTAAACCTCCTTCAGTATCATCTGAGGACGTGCTTGGCTCACACCCTGTGTTCCTCAAGGAAGCATATCTCAATTGCAAAGAGTAGAAAATTTACGTGGGAAATCAGAAATAATGATTGGAATTAATTACATTGGCTAAATAACCAAAACCAGGCAGTTTCACGAGTGTAATTACTGAAGTCCACTGGATGCTCCTGGAAGAAACTTCCATCTCTCTCATCTACGCTCATCATACAAGTTTCAAGCTGTCAAAGTGATTCTACACAATTTTTTAAAATGTCATTACTGCTGCTCGTTGTCTTCAACTTCACCACCCCTACCATAATAATCCTCTCTACTTACAAACAATGAGACTGCTGGAGTCAAAGCTCCTGCTAAGGGGTACCAGAGAAATAAGTCTGCTCCTGGGAAAAACACCCAAGACTTAGCCCAACAGAGTCCTCTTCAGCAAAACAAAGCTGTTTGTTCACCCCAGGGGCTGACTAACTCATTTTCATTTTCCTACATATCTCCTGTCTGATGGGTTCTTTCAATCTTTAAATTATTTATTCTCCAACTACAATATGGAGAAGGGCTTTTTTCTTACCCTGCTTTCATGAAACCTATGGAAAACATGAAGCAGAGTACAAACTAGTGAAGAAGGCAGAAAGGAGAGACCTATTTATTTTCTTAATAGAAGCACTACCAGCAGCTACGAAAAAGAAAGGCAAATCGCAAGGGTATCTTTGAAGCATCCCAGGAAATAAAGCCAATCCCCCAATGGAAATTATTGGCTGTTTTACCAAAAGCAGCATCCATTTATGGGGAATTTCATTTTGCTACACTAAGATGCAAGAAACCAATGTTTCTGCACACCCCCCCCCAACTTAATAGTCCATTGTTTTGCAACAAGGAGCACTTTTAATTTTTCTAAAGCAGGCCTCCTGACTATTTCTTAAATGAGAAGAGATGGATGAGGGAGATATTTTTTTTTGTTCCTTTGAAACATTCCTCCCTTTCAACACTGCCTATTGTTAAATTAATTTGTACAGACCCCAGCAGCTCAGAGGTCAGGATGGTTCAAGTTGATGTTCTAAGCTGTGCACTATTATGTTAAATAGGGTTTTTCTTGGCTGCAGCTTTGCAGCTAGAAGGTCACTTCTGGGTTATTTGGAGTAGCAAATGTTAGCTGTGGGCAACCGTTCCCAAAGGGCTGAAAAATCAGACCAGGGTTTATTTGACACTAAGCTTAGGCAGCCTGAACAGACAGCAAACCTTGCTTTAGTTTTCTTCGTCTCTTCTCTTAGTCAGCTAATTCCACGGTATTAAGAAACCTCTGGCATAGGGCAAGACAGCTGGAGGCTGCGTTTCCAGGGTGGGGAAACACACTCATCCTCTCATGTGGGAAGTGCCAAACCGGTTTTAGCATTATCACATCATTTCTGCGGTGCAAGCCATGCAGTAGGCAGCAATAGACAACCCAGCCTGTGGGGAGTGGTGACTGCCAAAAGATGTATATTAGTCTGTTGATGGTCTGGGCTCTTGTCTTATTGGTTGTGATTAGGCTTCCTAATTAATGAATCTCTTTTGGACAACTTCCTCGTTAGTCCCAATAAATCTGGCTCCTTCCCTCAACCTTGTTTTCAGAGGAGTCAAGCTGTATTTGGTATTATTTGTAACAACATAAGAGGATGTCTTCTGATACAAGGAAGAAACATCCAAACAATTCAGAATTAGGATTTTTTTAATTTTTCTTTTTTTTTCTTCAATATTACTCAGTGCTTTTTAAAGCTATATTTAATTATCTACTTAGGAAAGATTCCTCTGGAGGTATGCAAAAGAAGGTATCGCTAACCCAAATCACCCGTTAAATGTGAGCAAATCTTTTCAAACCAGGGCATTTGGAAAGTGGAGTCACAAGTTTCTGTTTGCTTCTGGGGATGCAGGCAGGCCTGTTCTCAGCTTCTCTAGTAAGACACAGGATTTCCAGATAAAGGGGTTGGAGGTGGAGTGGGGCCTTTTTAATTATTTTTACTAATGAACCATTTCCAGGAGCTCAAGCTGGAAGAAAATTACTAGATACAGTGAGTCTTGCAGTAAAACTCAATCAAGCTGGCAACCCAGCAGCTGGAGAAATGCTCAGTGGGGCTTCTGCCAAGGAACGTGTCCAAGATTATTCTATAAGAGCAGAGGGGCTTAGATGCATAAATCTCCAGGCTTTAGCGGGAAGTCAAAGCTATCTTCTATACATCAGATACCCACGCTCCACGCTCTACTGTTAAGTTCAAGCTGCCTGGCATTGAAGCGAGCTATCACTTTCCTACAGCCCACAGTGCCGCCTGCACAGCCCACAGACCACATACAGGTTATGTGAGTGTTGGCTGACAGGAGGGAATTAAAAATAACCACACCAGCTCTTAGCTTTCACATGCAGATTTTCCCACTGCCAGTGGAAATGTTCATCACAGCACCAGGGGCCAGGGAAATCCTGGCTTCACAGTGACTGACTGCACCTCTCAGGTCAACCTCCATCCACTCAAATTGGCAGCATCTTTTCTCACAAGCCAACACAGCGGCTCATACCCTGATACACACTCTGATTCAACAGTCCAGTCAGAACTTCCTCCTAAGTTTCAGGTCAGGGGAGACAATGCAACCTCTTCACCTTTTACAGACTGATTATGAGCCAACCACAGCCTCATTACAGTAACTGAGGACTTCTACAGAAATACACTACATTTCCCTGCATGTGCAATGCAGAACTTCAGTGTAAATCACTTCCAGGTTCCTTAAATGAAACTACAAAGGGGCAAAAAGTGTCACACAGTTGCACTGAAAATAAGCAGTTTTCAAAACGTAACTCAAATCAGCTCCTACAGCTGCTCTCAAGGAGGTCCTCACACAGTCTACTACCTGCACTCAGTCGTACCTACTTCTGACTTCTTTTTTTGCCATTTGCTCTTGCCCTTCCTTTGTTGTGCCCTGGCACTGTACATAGCAAGATGCAGAGGTTCAAGGTTGCTTCGAGTTGCAGCAGTGCTTGGTTCAGAAACCACAACTTTGGCCATAGCTCCCAGCATGTCCTCACACACAAACAGTAGAGAAGCAACTGATCTATCTTGCCCTTCCTTACAGAACTCCCAGACAGCTTTTCTGGTCAGTCACCCTTCAGCTGCCACAACACTGTCTCTTAATCCAAGCACTCAGAAAACAAACACACACGCTCTTACATACATCAGTATAAAACCACTGCAAACATCCAAAGACACTGCAAGCTGCAGTGCCAAAGTAAAATTCAGTATATGACTGGACAATCATGACAATAACCAGCTTTGTACAAATATCATCCCAGTGGGCTACGCTCTTACACCTCAGTAGCTCCACTACACCAGCAAAGCCTCACAGATCAGGTCACAGAGCTGCCCGTGTTTTTTTCTATACTACATCTCTGCTCCCCCTCATAAACTGCAAGTTGTAGAGGAACTGCGGTTGTTCCCAGGGCACCTGGTCAGCATTAGGGTTCTGGGAAGTCAAATGCTGCATGTTTGCATGAGGCGTACAGGCTGAAACAGCAAGCTGGCTGCAGATAAAAGCCAGGTGTGGAAATGAGGTGATCAGACTGATGGCCATCACTTATATACACATCCTCTGTTCATACATAACCACCGTTTTAATCTATTTACTTTTATTGCTGAGGTGAGGTTAATGAGAAAGCAGCAAGGACTCAAGGAGGCTGGGAGGAGGGCTGGGATGCTGGGCCAGGCGGGATGGGAACCCGACTGCAAAGCAGCACAGAGGGAGCAACACAAGGGTGAGAGGCAGAGACTGAAGAGAAATCATGCCTGCAGCAGTAATGAAAGAGCAAAGCAACAACTGCCAGAGCAGAGACATCTCAGAACCAACAGAGTGAGAAATGGAAGCAAAAAATTTGTCCCACTGGAATAATCACATCCTTCTCTCCGGAGAAGCATCAGGTGAGCCCTGCTCCTGCTGAGGGCAGGCTATGGCCCAACCATCCTAACCTATTTCTCCCAAGCAACCAAACTCCTGCAGCAGATGGGAGGTCTGGGTAAACAGCAGAAACAGTGCTGCAGTCTTACTCTCTTATTCTGGGTGGCCCTTCTGAGGTCAGTGCACTGCTTCCTGCCATCCCTGCACAGGGAAAAGAGACCCTGGGGCACCCACTGCGCTCCTTGCAGATGACACGGGGCCCTTGCTCCCCTCCCACCTTATGTACCAGGACACCCTTGCGCTGAGTTTTGCAATGAATTAGCATCCAGAACAGTGGCCTAGTTTACTCTCTTCTACATTGTGAACTCTGCTTCACACTCCATGTAGAGATGTTCCAAACTACAGGCATGGTTGATGCCTGAAGAACCAGAGCACAAGTAGGAGTGACTGCCCATCTTAAACACAGCCTAGCTTTCTGTGGAGCTGATCTTTCCCTGGCCACAGAAGAAGACTTTAATCCCTTTCCCCCTGCAAAAGAACAGTTCAGGAGAAGCCCATGCCGATGCTCTGATGTCATGTGTAACTGAATATGATGGCTCAAATCTCTTAATGCCACCAAAAAAGAAAGAGACACAGGGAAATGGATAGTCTACTCAGTATCTAATAAAGCATAAGAAAAAATAAATCCAGCCAATATACATAACTGTATTTGGTTTCCCTCCCTCTTTTTAAGGGACAGCTTTTGATAATGTACTTGCAAAAACACATAATTCAAAAAAGGAAGGAAGTGCTTTGAGGGTTTTTTATTTAAAGCTTGACAGGATAAACGAATCGCAGTCTCATTAAATCACACAAATCTCAGGCTGCACACAAGACTAAACCACGAGAAATAGGACGTTACAAATCCTCATGCAGTTCTACACTTCCAGCACAACGGCTCATTTTATTTCTGCTCTTGGCAAGGTTAGAATAAAAGGCTTCTTTTCTTTGCTCCATAAATGTTTTTAGATGCTATATTACTTGAACTTAACACAGCAGTAATTGCACTGAAAAAGGGCAATCTGAATAGCTTTCTGAAAGAAGGAAACGTTTATATTAACACGCGCATGAACAGAGCAGTTATAAAAGGTCTGTTTCAATCCTATCACAAAAAAAATTTGACCAAACTCACGAACTCTTCTAGGCAGAAATTGTTGGAGGATTTGATTTTCCACACTAAAGTAACACTGTTTCTGAAATACACTGATCATCTGCATTTCACTAAGGCAGAAAATTTTACATCCACAGAATATATTCCTACTGTATGTTCCAATACAGCAAGTCCTATGGGCACTGTGTTTTGCTTTGTTTTTTATTACCAACTTTTTTATTAGACCCTAGCTTGTCTTTTTACATTTGTTCCAGAATGCAAGCAAGCCCTTATTTCAAAAAATCTAAAAAAGAACAATGGTCAATAAATAGCTGCTTATTTCTCAGCTCTATCTCAGTGCCAATTCCCATTTGCTTATGTTAGCAACACGACTGTAAGAGAAAATTTAGAAAATTCTCATTTCTATATACTCATAAACACACATTCAAACAACATGTCTTCTATAGGCTTAGTTGCTCTAGGCTAAAAACCTGATTGAAAAGTTTCACTGTGGAAGAAGGCCTGCCAGACTGAAAGATGAAGTTAGTTGAGCCCTCATTACATTACATTACAAATACAATCCAAAATTGAATTCCCATGGACTGGGATAATTTTCCCCCTTCTTTGAATATTTTAACACTTAACATGACTATGCTGATGATAAGCCAACCTATGCTAGCTGGGATGTTTTATTTGGCTTCATAAAACAAAATAAAGTGATGCTAGTATTTAAGTTCTTTCTTGTATTTTCTTTTTCTCCTCCATTCTGGCACTGTTTTAAGCATAGCTCAGGGCAATATGAGTTTAAACTATGACTAGATCAACAGAAATGTCTTCTGTGGTGAATACAGCTGTTAGTAACCTGACACAAACCACTGGATCCTGAATCCTACCTGTCTGGAAGTTTAGCATAGAAATAGGATCTCTAAGAGCTACTATCATGGAACCAGTATGAGGAATAGTGACAGTTAAATCAAGGTTGTTGGTTGGATTTCTCACAGCTTTCTTCTTTGTGCAGTCATTAGTGCCCATGGGCAGCACACAAGGAGTCTTCTCTCCCAGCACAAGCCATTTACTCCCTATAAGTATTATACAAATGACTTTACAAGGTAGAATGTAGCAGGAAAAAAATTACGATCTCTGAAAGCTGTGACATCATTAAAACAGTGAGAAGATGAGGTAATGAAGCAAGACAGAGTTGGCTAGTTTGCAAGATTATTTACATTGATTATCTTTGTTATAAAAGTTGAAATGACAGGATAAGATTCTTAGATCATTCTCACTGGATACAACTGTGGAATTACCATTCAGTGCTAATATTCATTGTCATAAGAGGCAACAGAATCTAAAACTGAGATCTACAGGCTACTACAGATGAAACTATGAAGAGTCAATGCTTTTCTTACTAAGATACATGGCAGGGGTTGTTGACATGCCTTAACTTCTAGAGAAAATCTCCATTTAAATACTGACTTTGAAGTCTGAAGCTAATCAGTACACATGTAATATATTCCCTTTCTTCAGTTATTCAACAGATGGGATTCTCAATTTTTTCATTAAAATATTTGTTAGCATTTCAAGTGCTGGCTATGTCTTTTTGGGGGTCGGTTAGCCAACAGACAGGCTTTTGAAGTATTACTGATTTCAATAAAAAGCTCTCATTCTGTGACTGCCTTTAAGTGACCAATACATGTAAACCCGCCACCTATCTTTTGCACGCTCTGCTTAGAAGATGCATCTGCTTTGAAGACGCAGATGAAGCTCATCCTCTTGCCCAGTACAGAGCATAGCTGTTCTCTCAGGAAAATGTCAGACACATCTGAAATTCTCTTTGTCCCTCTTCTTCCTTTCTTCCCCCTTGCTACATACTTGTGACTCAGCATCCATGAGAAAAGACCCCTCCTGGCTGTTGCAAGCTGGGGTCTCCCCATGCTCCCCCAGCGTTAACCACCTCCTCACGTTCCCAGGGAGCCTCTTCTGAGCCAGTGCTTGCTTCTCTTCAGGTTTGTGGCCTTCCCAGTAAATATGAGTTTTCCCTCACCATGACACCATCTGCCACTTAGAAAGGCTATTGGCAACACTCAAGCCAACCATATGGAGAATCAGGAAAAAGGTTTGTGATGTTGAAGACAAACTTTTGTGTGATTTTGCCCCTTGCCTAGCATGATACAGCCCCAATCCATGTCCACAGCTTTTAAGTTCTAAAGGCACACATTGAGTAACAAAGTGAAGCCAATTCACTGCCCTAAATCAATCAGGTTCTCTCTGCCAACATAAAAAGAGGCTGTTCTAAAAAGGAAATCTTTGTTTTAACAGAGAATGATTCCGTAGCAACACTCAATCCTGTCAAACCTATTCTGTGGATGGAGTGCAATCCTGCTTCAATCCTGCTCAGAAATTAAATAAATTTTTATAAGAAGAAATTTAGTCTGATCTAAAAGCTAATACTTAATGATTCTAACATTTTCATGATTCTTACTTCTATTTTTTGATTTGCATCAGCATATGTTAGTAGAGTTTACAGTTAAAACTACTATAGTAGGTATGTAGCATACTACACAACATGACTGCAAGCAAAGCAAAATGTTGCTACTTCCATTAGGTTGGTATTTTTTTTAAGCTGTTGGGGGAAAATGCATTGAAGTTCATGCTAAATCTGGGTATAAAGACACAAGAAGCGTAAAATGGCAGCAAGCATAAATGATGTCAAGCAGTGATGGGACTCTTGTTCCAGTCTTCAGCTGTGTTCAATCCACACCAAACTTCTCAGATTTTTCAGTATCTGTGCAAAATATTCTGATGTGACTGCTCTGCTGTGGCAAAAGAATACAATTCTTGTGAATCTGTACTTGGGCTTGAAGTAGTAGAGCAAAGTGTTGGTAATCCACACTCAGTGGTAGGAAATCTGCCACTAGTAGTAAACGGAACCAAACAACATTGCATCTCACAATCCTGCAGTGACATTTAAGTAGAGGAATACAAAGATTTTAAGATTTATTTATGGGCAGTGGTAGACTTGTCTACTTACAAACTATGTTTGTTCAAACATATCTTGTACCCCATGTTCTGTTTTCTCATGTAAAGAGCCCAGTTCTGCAAACAGTAGCGGCCTCATGAGTTGGGTTTCTTTTACTTCCTTCCAGTACCTGAAAAGAGCCTACAAAAAAAGCTGGAGAGGGACTTTTTAAAGACATGTAGTGATAGGACTACGAACAATGGTTATAAATTGGAGGGGGGCAGATCTAGACTAGNACAACGGCTATAAATTGGAGAGGGGCAGATCTAGACTAGAGATAAGGAGGATTTCTTTACCATGGGGGTGGTGAGGCAGTGGAACAGGTTGCCCAGGGAAGCTGTGGATGACCCATCCCTGGAGGTGTTTGAGGCCAGGCTGGATGAAGCCTTGGGCAGCCTGATCTGGTGGGACATACCCCTGCCCATTGCAGAGGGATTGGAACTGGACAATCTTTAAGGTCAATTCCAACCCATGCTATTCTGTCATTCTATGACGTCAACATAAGAAAATGAGTACCATCAAGCTTTTCTTACACAAGCAGACAGACAACATGTAGTGCCCCAGAACATCAAAAGTAAATCCTGTTTAAAGTTCTTTGGGAGGAAGGAGTACCCACAGGCCTGAGGTCTAGCTCTGGATGCAGAACCTCACTGACTGCATTTGCACACAAGCCCTGACCTCCAACACATGCCCCAAGTTCATATTACAAATCAGCTAGCTGGATACTGCCACATTTCAGTCTAAAGATACTTTACTTTTACAGATTTTTCTCTTTTTTCTATTTTAACTACTTTTGAGATTGCTAACTCTCTTCAGATTGCTCTGAAAGCAGCAGAAATTAACAGTGAACCAATTTATGATGAAATGGACTTATCATACTAACTACTGATAATTTTTTTAAGCTTTAATTGTTTAAATTTGATACAGCTCTTTAAGAATATGCCTTCACAATTCTCAATGGATAGTATTTATCAGACTTATTTACTAATTACTTCCAAATTACAAGTGTCCCTCAGGTCTGAATGATTTTTGATGAAGGAATGAGCACACTTACGTGCCATGAGGGAAGGGAAATTAAAGGAAAAGAATTTGTACTGCTCAGATTGGGAAATGTAAAGCCTTATTTCTTTAAAGTATTCTCTAACTTTATCACCACACTTAGGTAATAACTTCTATCTCTTAAACCTTCCATGCCATCACCATTCCAAGGTCTCTTTTAAGACTTTTTTTTTCAATAAATGGAGACAATCATTAAAAGCTGTAGTAAAAGCAGCATTCCAGACTGCAGATACTGTAAATGTCACTGTCTCCTTAAAGAAATCGAGTATGGACAAGCACATGAGGAATAACCACATATTGTCAATCCACTTAAATAGAACATGCCCAAGGGCTTGCTGTAGAGGAGCGCACATTTCCGTCAGTGGGTAACGTATACAGTTTCCTTTCCAGGAGTCAGAGAATCCAAGTGCATGTGAATTCTATCTGCCAAGCACATTGTTGTAAGAAACAAGCACGTTGGTGTCTTTAGTTTAAAGTCAATTCCACTTGGCTTGGACATCAGAGAATCAGAGGGGGAAAACAGACTTTTAGTACACAACTTTTGCTTTCTAAAAGCAATGTCTTTCTTGGAAAATATAATGCTGTTAATATAATACATATTTTATGTACTTTCTCTACAGTTACTATATTTCCAGTATTTCAATCAGTAACTGATGACTCCACATTAGTCATATTTCCTCAAGCATCATCACCTCTCGATTTCCAAAACCTTGGGAGCAGTAGGATCCCTAATCTGAACCATCTCCAAGACCTATGAACCAGTCATCATTGCTGCAAGTCTTGACTCAATTTGCCTTTTTCTTGATGAAACTTTTTATTCAACATGCTTGTTTCCAAGTCACTTGTCATTTTCCCAAGTACTTCTTACACACTGGCCTTGCAATCTTCTTCCTTTGTAACTTCACTCCAGCTGGATGGAAACTGAGGGGAATCTTTTGCTTAAAACGGTATCACATTTTAAAGAACAAAAATATAACTGCTCTGTTTAGCAGATCTGAATGAAAACTTTAATTTCAGTTTATATCTCAAAACCACAGTGGAACTGATGTGGTACCAAGTACTACTTTCTGAGAAACTTGGACAGCGGGAATAATAAGCAACTGTCTTGTTGTTCTGCCATTATTGACCACAGTTCTGCTTTATAGCTGATTCCAGTCTGACTTTAATCCAGTGGTAAGGTAAGGAAAACTTCATACTCTATCGCATATACTTACTGGGTGCATTCAACTCTTATAATACAGTCTGGAGTTAAAAGACTCCAGCAGCGTCCATCTAACAGCTTTATTGTGCACAGCTGTATCATTGTTTGTCTGGTAATGTTCCTGCCTGATCTACTTAAAATGTTAGAGTCAGTAAATAAGGAAATAATATAATAGATTTAATGGGAAGTATTTTAATTATTTCAAAGCATCGTGTTTTTAACTATTATTTAGAAAATAAGTGAGGAAAGTCAGAAACAGGGTTGAAGTGGCACTATCAAAAAGCAAACTGCTGTAAGAAAGTGGACTTTACTTCTTGAGCTTCTTTCTTGAGCTGGATCAGATATCTACCTCAGCCATGCTGAATTTTTCAGCAGTTAAGGCTACTAATTACTGTTACTGGCTACTTGACCGATTCGACATGGTGTCGGTATGCCTGAGACCTTCCAAACACAGCAGGGGTTATTGCAGCAATAGACAATAACAGAATATTACAGGGTATGCAGTTTTCTATCCCTTCTCTCAGCTTGTGCAATGGGTTTATGAGACTGCTTGGAAACTTTCATCTGCAAACATGAGATGTAGTAGCACCAGTAGTAACATTGCAGCTCTGCAGTCTGAAGCATGCAGACACACTATTTCTAGAAATGCCAGGAAGATGAAAATTGATTGAGGTGATCTGCTTATTGAAAAAATCATTCAGGAAATCTCTACGCAAATCACTGATGCTTAAGATAGCTCAGGAATCAAAAGATGCATCCTTCTATATTTTGCTTTGCTTTTCTACTTTGATGGTTGTGGGTTTTGGACTTCACCACATGAAGAATTCACAGGGCAGGTCTAACTAGAACTAGCTATTGTTTTAGAAAAAATTTAAAGCATGTGCATCACACATGACAAAAGCAATGTCCCATGTATATAGTGTGCTTTATCTGTGCCCTTATTTATCTCAAGACAACCTTGCAAGAACACTGTATATTCCAGTGACTGCAAGGCTTAATTATTTTAATTCTGTGGTCCAGGAGTTTTCAGCGGGGTTCCTCTACTGCTTGCAGCTTTTGCAGACTGTAGCAGTATATCTGATCACTGGTTTAAGTAGCTGTGATCACATTACACCCACCCCACACTCTTCTCATTGGCTGCCTACATTGTGGCAGATTGATTTTTAGCTAGCTCTGCTGGTCTTTTTAGTGCTCCTAATAATAAAATGCCTCAGCAAACAGAAAACCTTCTGATAGGTACTCTATGCCAACATCCTTTTTCAGGAATTAACCCATGATAATCTACTGTATCTTGACAGACAGTTGTATGTTTGGTGTGGGGTGTGTTAGGCAAGAAGCAGTAACCTCCCTCTGCTACAGATGCTCGCACCAGTATAGGTGGCCAAGAGGACAAAGACTGTCTTGCACAGCCGTGGAGCAACTCCAGGTCTCATGAGCTGCAGAGCTCACAAAGCACTGAGTGATCCTGCCTAGGAGAGTCCTACCAAAGAATGATCAACAGCACCTTGTCTCTTCTAGGAGTGGCACCTCCTGACTTCTGCCAAGTCTGTCCTGGCGCTTTTAAACTCAAGCCCAGGAAAGAAAAATACAGTCAAGGATTGACTTCAAACACTCTCAGCCCCTGCCTTGAGGTGAGGGCTCATTCCAGCTTGACATCAGTTCCAGGCCTGCTCACTCTGTCTATAGTGACCGAGCCACAATAATTCAGCATCTTTAAATACAGCATATTTAAAGACCTTTCCTCATTTGGCTTCATCTAGTAACAGCAAGTATCTGCAATGTCACACTTACAGTCTTAACTTCATTCATGACCCTCCACTCTGAGTGGCAGAAAGGGCTGGTGCATAACCAAGTCTCATTCCTATACCGAATCAAGTCATAGCCAAAGTGCCCCTAACATGAAAAATAAAAAGCACTTCCAGGTCCACAAACATTTTCTCTGTATTTTCCAATGCCTGTATGAAATCTTGCAATTTTTGCCATCTAGAAGGTACAGGCTACAAATGTCTAGACACAATGAAGAACAGATCAAGAGCACACATGGAAAACACTGATCCCAATCTTAGGCTATTGACACCTTCATGGCTTTCCACAGCTGGAGCTGGCGCTAGGGAAACTCTGAAGTACAAGATGACCATCAACCTGAAACATTTTTTTGCCTGGAGGTGAGAGTAAAAACTAGGCCAAAAGAGACAGCCTCTTCTACCAAGCAGAACAGGAAAAAGCTGTATTAAACAGTGAGCTTTCAAACCCAACACTCCAAAAAGCTCTCCAGTGATAGTCAGGTGGGAGTAGGACTCCAACTGTGATTCCTTCTCCAGTGGATCTAGGGCTTATGGCTTCTGTGTTACCACATATGCCTGTGGAGAGCCATGTGCATTTAACTCCAAGATACAGTGTTCTGAATTTACCCTTAAAAGAATATTTTCTTTTAAAAGATGTTTTTTAAAAATTTTTTAAACCACAAGAAAACCCATGAAATAAATAGAAAAAATACAATCAGCCTGAAGAAGAAATAGCAGTGAACAATTAAGAAGGAATGAATATCAACTATGCAGAAACATTTCTAACAGAGAGATTAGCTTTCTATAACAAATTCCAGTTCTAACCTTCATAACTTCAACAAAGTAAAACCCAGACAGATGAAATTTCACAGCCATGGTCTTGTGCCAAGGAAAGCTTCTCTGGAAAGTTTGAGGTAGATCAGCCAAGGCATCTTGGAGATATGAGAGTTCCAGAGAAGTGAGGTGTTCTCCATTTCTTGGACCGTGTCCTAATTTTTTTTGGCTCATTATAACTTAAAGATGGTTGGCTTAGACGTTCTAAATTTGCTTGGCTACTACTGGTGCCTTTGACTAGCTGCAGTCTATTTTATTACTAAATGTGGATTTGTACAAATTCTGAGTGCTGCAGTTGTTAACACCACATGTTGGCTAGTAAGTACTGTAGGCGTACCAGTCTGGTCCACTGTAGGCTCCTCCATCACCTCATCAGCTGTGCTCAGGAGGCAGCACCGAAGCCCGGGACCCTTCCCTCAGGTCCAGCTGGGTGTAAGAACTTAGCTGGACTTTAGAGTCTCCAGAGGGGAGCTACATTTCATCAGGCTGAAGAGAAACAGCCCTAGGATGCTTCCAAACCTTGCCAGTACCAAAGTGCCTCTCTTGGAAAGGTAAGCACAGATAGTTTCCCCCCCAGACATACTCTCATTGTACTACTCCTTCAGTCCATACTTAGCCTTACTCTCTGGTGCACATAAGAATTTTCCCAGGAAACATCCACATTATTCCCACGTAATTCCCTCCAATCCATTTCCACACTGATTGCAAACTCCGTGCTGGGGTCTAGGTTCATCAGTGCACCTACTGCAGTTTATTCCCTCTTCCCGCTCTAATCCTTCAGTCTCCAAGGCCCTCTTCCAGACTGGAAGCCTTGTACACTTAAACACAACATAACTCATCAGACTTCAAGGCAGGGAAACCCAGGGGGAGGATCTTAACCCTCAAGAAGAAAATTTCCCCTGGGTGAACTAAAAGCTTTGATGAACCATGGAAAGATTGTGGGTAAGAAACTTGCTCCTGGTGGGAACTGCTCTATTCACAATCCTGATTTTGGTAATGAATATTATAGCAATCTCACACATCTCTTGGTACATTTTTCAGCATGGTCAACTACTTAAACAATTCTCCTTAATATATGGTATTTCCTTTGACAAAGACTATCACCTGCTAAGCTAGCAGGAAAACAAAAAGTATGCAGCTAATCAGTGGCGGAAAACACTAGGACATTAAAAACACTTCTCGGAGAAGTATGTTACTGCGCAGAAAGTGCCTCAGTTACAAAGCGACCTGTTCTTCTTGAGATGCACACATGCGTGACTCCCATTCACAGGAGCTATGCAAGTGCATCCACAATAGAATAGGTTTGAAAGCATCTACATTTACTGAACATTGATCCCACACAGATGTGTCTTTTGATCATTCTTTGACCTACTGCATCTTACTTTTGCTCCTCAGAAACAAAAGATTTTGTAATGAAAATGTCACCCACATTGAAAAAAACCCAAAACCAGTGATACAAGCACAAAAAAAATCCATAGAATACAAATTATCTACCAGTACATAGGAAGAAGATTTGGGTTTTTTTGTTGGTTTTTTTTTTTTCAAATTACATTTCCAATTGTATGGTTAGAGTTCTTTATTTGTATCAGCTTCACTTGACTGTTCTGTCACCTTTTAAACGCAGATAATCTACCTCAGAGGCTTGCTTTTCTCAGGAGAGACCATGAAAAACTCAACCAAGTCTTAAAACACACACAACCCTGTGCTGGGTCAGCACGAACCTGTGGAGTGCCAAGGAAAGCTGCAGGAGGAGGTCTTTTCTTGGTCTCCTACAGAGCTCGAACAGCCTCCACTGCTGTTTGGGAAAGGGCGCTCCCCCACTCCAACTTGCTGGATGCCATGTGAGCTAATGAAAAGAGCATGAGGAGTATCTGCATGCATTTTCCTTCCCTTCTCAATCCACAACGGGCTAGTCACGGTCTGACCCTAACTTAACACTTGGGCTGTAAACTTACTTAACACTTGTAGAAGAATTTATTTTTTCAAACATACTGATGGCAGCATATGGCCCATCGACAGGTTTATTATTATAAGACACTTTTTCCACCAGGTTATAGTCTTTTTTATAAACATATGTTTCAGCACATAATAAAATCCCTAAGAACTGTTTCTGAAACATAATCACTATGCAGGCACAGAAACTACTTTTTGTCAAGATAATGAAAGAAACAACCTTTTAAGGGGCTTCCACATTTCTAAATGCCTTTTAAATTCTCAGGGTACCAAGAGTTATGCACGTTAAACAAAAACAAAACAAAACAAAAAAAAAAAAAGAAAGAAAAACTGAGTTCTCCCTGTTAATGCCACATTATTCTCCATTTTGTCAAAGCAATCATTTTTATACTTAGTAAAACTTCTTCCGCTAAGTAGACCTTTTAACTATGCCTTAAATCAGAACATGTGTTTTATGGCTGAATGATGTGCTTCCAAAAAAAAAGGTGGGATATTATAAAGAAAATGTCAACACACACAGCTACAGCCATGCAAACTCATCAGTGTAAAACCACCGTTGATATTCTGTGCCCTTCAGCTGTGCTAATAAAAGGTCTGCGTGTGGAGTCCAGGTGGTAAGATCTTAGCCTTGCATCCATCTGCAAGATTATATCGAACTTAAATGTCTAAAACCATATCACTGCTTCATTTTCCTATAAACCGTATTTGTGTTTTTAAGAAATAATTCTTCTGGTCTATGCAGCTATAATGCAATTTCTGTGCTAGCAACACAACCTTTAGGAAAAAAAAATCAGTGTACACTGCTTTCTTCAAAAAATTCCTGCACTCTTATTCTTAATGCTTCCTCTGTAATGCTTCATGATATATTTAGCCCAAGCAGGTCTTGTTTTAAAAACAGCTTCTTCAGCACATCAAAATATGACCCAACTCATGTATGTTTGCTAAGATCTTTGTTTCCTACCATGAAAGTTTATTGTCTCCTGTTGAAAAGAGCCTGCAGCTGGAATACAAACCAAGACTCACAGGGGTGCAAATTCAAAGCCTACTTAAAGGCAGTGCAAGACCCTTCTCTGATTTTACAGGGCTAGGTATAAGGCCTGTAGTTCACTGAAGACACTACAGGCTTTCCAAACTATAGTGCAATACATTAAATAATCCTTACCGAATAGGAAAAAAAAATTGCAACCACTTTGAACCTTATCTTGTATTTAGGGTATCTAGGGGGAGAAAGAGCACTTCTGCGTTATGTGTCTTCCCCAGTGACACTGGAAAAATAATCAGTCACCAGCAGATTTGAAGCTTAAAGAAAAAAACCCTAATTTTATCACAGGCATACTGTTATAATTGGCATGCGTGAGCTTGCATTCAAAGAAAACTCATTTGTTAAAATTAATCACGGACTTCTCAGCCAATTTGTCAGTAACTACTATCAAGTCTGGACATGATTAGCTTCACTGGGGGATGCAGTATGCCCTCTACAATGCTTTCATGGGATGAAATCCTAAACCCAGTGAAGCTTGTGAACATTTTGCAAGCTACTTCAGATGGAGCCAGGACCTCATGGCTGCTGCTGTGTGCTCTAGTTTTTTCTGCTTTTACAGATTAAGCCTTCCTATGAGAGACAGGCCAACAGCTCTGACAATAAAATGCACTCTTTCTCCACCAGCAGGCAGAGGACGATTAGCAATCACACGTCCCTACTCTGTGTTTGGAAACACTTGACTGGCAGGATCAGTTCAAGGCTAAGACGAGTCCTGATGTGCTTGTTAGCCACTCTAACTTTCGACGAGGGAGCTGGCTCTGCTCATCTAATTGTGGTTGCTGCTTTTAAAATGTGGAAACCTGTCTATTAGAAACCACATTTCACAGGTGACTAAACAGCCATCAGATGGTAACAGCTTTCATTCACTACTGACCTCCATTCACCAGTGCAGTGTAAGGGGGAATGGCCTGATACCCAGTTGCCAGTCCAGAGTCAAATGCTTCCTGATCTGCACAGTGAATGATAAAATACCTACAACATTTTTCAGATCTGCAATGCATTGTGTTGAAACATGACTTTGAATCAGTATCTCCTTCTCTAGGAACCAGCCTCGTAAAAGAATATAAAAGTCTGCACTACTCGGTTATGCAAAGTCTGAGGGCATTTTGGACATGATCATAAAGCACATCACCACATTTTTATACACAGAAAGTGTTTACTTTGGACCCTGTCCCTCAGACAGAACATCACAGGTAGGAGAGAACTGTCCCTTTGTAGAGAAAGAATCAGAGCCTTTGCTGAGGGACAGACATGACAGTGATCGGACCAGAAGTAATCTTTCCGGTTATAGACTGAAAGGCAACTCCACTACCAAAATTAAACACATAACTTAGCATAGCAGAGCTACTTTAAACTGAGGATCATATAAAGATTCCTCAACAAATTTTACACTCTCCAGATGATTTAATCTATTCAAGAAGTTGCAGAACACATCACCCCATCTCACCTCTGCATCTGGGGGGCCAGGTATCTTCCACCCAGACAGACACGTATCACAAGCGAAGATGAAATTTTCTATCCACACTTAATCGCCGTTTGTTCACAAGATTTTGTGTGCAGTCCCCAGAGCACAGTCGCAGTCACTTCACAACCCTAGCTATAAAACACCCTAATCCCAGATAGTATTTATACAATTTAATACAATAAACAGGGGATTGTACAAAAACTGTGGTGAATGCTATCCCAATCACAATTACAGTGTTATGCAATGAATAACATTTACTTTTACATTTAGATTTCCAAGAAAGCACGATGCAGTAACACACATGAACAGCTGTAAGGTTGCATTTCCAATGAAATGTAACAGTGATCCAGGCCACCACATCCCAGAGCCCAGCTCTGCTTTGCTTCCCCAGCTCCCACTGAACCTCAGGCCATCTCCATGTCCATCTTCACAGCCTTTCCAAAGTGGCTGGTGTTGAAGAGGGCTTTGACGGCCTGTAGACAAACAGACCCTGTCAGAGCATCTGTCAGGAGCAAGCTCCCAAGGTCAAGGACCCTCATCAAGAACACTGGCAACAGCTCCCTGACATTTAACTCTTCAAGTGTTTATCCTCCTGGAAGTAGCCAGTCTTTGAAAAAAGTATATAACAAACATAACGATTTTGGCATGCTTTGCCCTTAATGCCAAATACTGAAGTCCTGTTTCTAGTTCATGAAAAGTATTGAGACCAAATAAAAATAATTCTTAATTTCTTTACAAAATTGCTTTTCTCAGAGTGTTACTGACAAAGATAATCAATTTTCTATGGTTGCACCATAGAAAAGACTGAATCTAAAACACAAAATGCCTGTAAGACCCATAACAAATATTAGGTGATTTTTTACATTGCTCTCAGATATAATATGGTAGCTACAGTCAGCTTTTCATATGATCTTGTAGCCCAAGTACCACACCATGAGTTTTAATAAATTCCAGATTTCATCACATGCCACTGCTTTTACATTCTTAAAATAATTTTCAAGACAAACAATATCACTGGGCTTAAGTTCAGTAACCATTTAAAAACTTTCAGGGGNACTACTATCAAGTCTGGACATGATTAGCTTCACTGGGGGATGCAGTATGCCCTCTACAATGCTTTCATGGGATGAAATCCTAAACCCAGTGAAGCTTGTGAACATTTTGCAAGCTACTTCAGATGGAGCCAGGACCTCATGGCTGCTGCTGTGTGCTCTAGTTTTTTCTGCTTTTACAGATTAAGCCTTCCTATGAGAGACAGGCCAACAGCTCTGACAATAAAATGCACTCTTTCTCCACCAGCAGGCAGAGGACGATTAGCAATCACACGTCCCTACTCTGTGTTTGGAAACACTTGACTGGCAGGATCAGTTCAAGGCTAAGACGAGTCCTGATGTGCTTGTTAGCCACTCTAACTTTCGACGAGGGAGCTGGCTCTGCTCATCTAATTGTGGTTGCTGCTTTTAAAATGTGGAAACCTGTCTATTAGAAACCACATTTCACAGGTGACTAAACAGCCATCAGATGGTAACAGCTTTCATTCACTACTGACCTCCATTCACCAGTGCAGTGTAAGGGGGAATGGCCTGATACCCAGTTGCCAGTCCAGAGTCAAATGCTTCCTGATCTGCACAGTGAATGATAAAATACCTACAACATTTTTCAGATCTGCAATGCATTGTGTTGAAACATGACTTTGAATCAGTATCTCCTTCTCTAGGAACCAGCCTCGTAAAAGAATATAAAAGTCTGCACTACTCGGTTATGCAAAGTCTGAGGGCATTTTGGACATGATCATAAAGCACATCACCACATTTTTACATACAGAAAGTGTTTACTTTGGACCCTGTCCCTCAGACAGAACATCACAGGTAGGAGAGAACTGGCACTTTGTAGAGAAAGAATCAGAGCCTTTGCTGAGGGACAGACATGACAGTGATCGGACCAGAAGTAATCTTTCCGGTTATAGACTGAAAGGCAACTCCACTACCAAAATTAAACACATAACTTAGCATAGCAGAGCTACTTTAAACTGAGGATCATATAAAGATTCCTCAACAAATTTTACACTCTCCAGATGATTTAATCTATTCAAGAAGTTGCAGAACACATCACCCCATNTATTTACATTTAGATTTCCAAGTAAGCACGATGCAGTAACACACATGAACAGCTGTAAGGTTGCATTTCCAATGAAATGTAACAGTGATCCAGGCCACCACATCCCAGAGCCCAGCTCTGCTTTGCTTCCCCAGCTCCCACTGAACCTCAGGCCATCTCCATGTCCATCTTCACAGCCTTTCCAAAGTGGCTGGTGTTGAAGAGGGCTTTGAAGGCCTGTAGACAAACAGACCCTGTCAGAGCATCTGTCAGGAGCAAGCTCCCAAGGTCAAGGACCCTCATCAAGAACAGTGGCAACAGCTCCCTGACATTTAACTCTTCAAGTGTTTATCCTCCTGGAAGTAGCCAGTCTTTGAAAAAAGTATATGACAAACATAACGATTTTGGCATGCTTTGCCCTTAATGCCAAATACTGAAGTCCTGTTTCTAGTTCATGAAAAGTATTGAGACCAAATAAAAATAATTCTTAATTTCTTTACAAAATTGCTTTTCTCAGAGTGTTACTGACAAAGATAATCAATTTTCTATGGTTGCACCATAGAAAAGACTGAATCTAAAACACAAAATGCCTGTAAGACCCATAACAAATATTAGGTGATTTTTTACATTGCTCTCAGATATAATATGGTAGCTACAGTCAGCTTTTCATATGATCTTGTAGCCCAAGTACCACACCATGAGTTTTAATAAATTCCAGATTTCATCACATGCCACTGCTTTTACATTCTTAAAATAATTTTCAAGACAAACAATATCACTGGGCTTAAGTTCAGTAACCATTTAAAAACTTTCAGGGGAAAAAAAAATGCAATGTTTCCATCTGTGTCATGGTTTGGTGGGTACCTAAATAAGAATGACAGAGTTTTATGGAAGATTGAAACATACTGCATATGACCTTACGCAGAGCAAATGCTTTGAATTACTACCAGCAAAATCACAAGGCAACTGCTTGTAGTTATGCAAATTGGAAATGTAGTGGCTGGGACTACAAATGAGAGCCTAAAAAGTGCAAAGTTCAGGAAAAACCCATGCATGCAGCTGCTCCGAAAATAACCATGGCCAGATAAAAGTCTGAAAGCAATTATTTGGGCCAAATATTGTACACAGACCACTGCACTAAGCTTCTATAATTAAACAAGACAAAAGTTCAGATGGTGCCTAATAAACCATTTACTACATTAATTATATTCAAGTGCAGCAGTCTAATGCTTGGTAATAACTAACAACAAGGAGACAATTTAAAGAAAAGTATCTCATGTTGTAACTTACATTATTTTTCATTCATCAGTACCAATGTTACTAGCCAACCTTTCTAACAAGCTTCAAAGGCATGAAAGGGATTTGCTTAGAGACAGGAGGAGTTATTTAAGGCTTGTAAACCTTTACTCTGAGGAAGCCAACAGCCTTATTTGACAATGACAAAAATGATTTTCTATGAAAGCAGCAGCAAAGCCAGATTTTCCCTTCCTTGAACGAAGTTCCCACTACATCTTTGTTGCAAAGTTATGATGTCACAGGGGTGCTCAGCCTTTTCGCAGCAGAAACAGCATCTTAACAGACCTTTGCACACCAACAGATTTCCCACCGACCCAATTCCCTGGATTTGCCTTTATGCTGATCACACAGCATTTGTATACATTTGCAATTTTAATAGTATTTGCAGCAATTTCCTATCAAGATAATTCATATTAAAGAGGCATTTAATATATTTTGGCTCCTTTTAATGCCATTAGTAGATAAATACATGGAAAATGAGCCAATGCCATATGTCCAAGTACCCCTCTGTAAACTGCCAGCCAATTGCTTAGCAAATACAGAGAAGTTCCCAAAACGCAATCTGAAAATTACTGCAGAGAGATTTGCATACAATTTCTGATGGACCAGCAGCATTCCAACAACTTATGTAAAATCCAGCATGCTCCACTAGTATATGCAGTAACTAAGATACACAGCATCAATTAACAATGCAATCTTCAGGATGCTACTAACAGCATGCTCTTTTATCTCATTTCACTAATCTGAAATAGAAAAAAAATCAAATTCTGTAGGACAACAGCTATTTTCTATTTTGCTTTCTTGATTTTAAATCAGGAAATGGTATCTGATTTTATTTATGCACAAATCAACGTTTAATCTAAGAGGACACATAACAAACATTTAAAAAACTTCAAATAAGGACAGAGATAACGTGAACATGTAACTTAACCCAAAATGTCTTTCTGCTGGGACTTTACATGTGTAAATCTAACATCCCTTTAACCTCCTTTTACTAAGTTTTTATGACATTTTCTCTATTGTTTGGCCTTCATTTTCCTTTCCTCTGAAGAAAATGCATTACAAAACAGATGCAGGAGTCTGCAACTTTGTAACAAACCTCTAATATTTTGTACACATCCTCCAGCTCCGAATGTGCTATGTGGACAATGCTGGGAAATCCTGTTTTCTGCCCAGACAAACTATAGAAGAAACAGAGTTCTGTCACTGCCACATCAGGAGTCGCGGAGGTCCTAAACTCTGTCACAGAAGACTTCTACCTACAAATTGTTCAAAGACTTCACTTATCTCAAATCCAACATTTTCACAGCAAACGGCAAGTGGAAACCTGCCTGCTTCAGCAGAGGGGTCTGCCCAGATGCCCCTTTGTTGTCAGATGCAGAATCAGTGCCAAATACCCAGGGTTTGAATACACAGGCTGGCCCTCACCTCCAGAACCTTTATTGCAGCCTCCCATTCAGCAACAAACAGCACTTCTTTTCCCAATAGCGCAGCTTTTACTCTTAACAAGACACACACACAAAACCAGTAGGTAACTGCTGCAAAATTCCCAGTGAAATGATGTTTCAATTGTAAAGTGCATATAAAGGAAAAATATCTCTAAACTATACTTCAAAAGCATTAAAATAATAAGGAAAAACCCTGTTAAAGAAAACTGCAAGAGCTTCATCTTTAAGTGGAAAAAATGTAGTAATTCTTTTCCCATATCCAAAAGTCCCGAACTACCAAAACCAGCCGAATTATTTTTACATGAGTTTTCCAAACAATAATTTTAAAAAAAAGCATATATATGTATTAAAATTACCTGGATGCAGACACCACGCCTGGAAAGTTTCATTGCAAAGGGTTAAAGTTCAGAAAGTTTGCAAGACTGAAAAAGGAAAATCAGATTGAAAAACGAGAAGAACCTTAACCTTGAGGTTTGCTGCTGCCTAGCACCCAACATTTCTCTCCATGCGAAGAAATGACTGAATCTTACTCCAAGTTATCAATTAAATCACTTGAAAGAGTAAGCTCATCAAAAATTGAAAAAATAATAAACTGAAACACATTACCATGTCAGAATAAACTACAAATGGTAGTTGAGTATTAGAGATGGTAACGTTCCAGCCAAAATATGTAAGGAGAAGAGATCTACACCGCTTATTAGAGGCAAATTCTTTTTCTCTTTCAGTATATCGATTTTTACATGCTAGAACGACCGCCTAACTATTTATAAGCACAACCCGCAAAAGCAAATATAGAACTAATAAGAGAGCCTGGAGAAGCAACCCTTAAAAAAAAAAAAAGAAAGGTCTCATTTAAATTCCTGGAAAGCACCGCTTCTCCAAACATTATCTATTCAGGCTCTCTTGAGCAGGCTAGAACCCTGCTAGAAACACACCCTGCGCGCTCCCCGCCTGAAAACTATGGAAGCAAGAAGCCGCTAAGCTCCGCCGCGAAGAATCCATATGGCTTCACGAATGGGATTTTCTCTTCCAGCGGACGCTGCGCAGCACAAACCCTCCTCCCTCTCCTCCTCCTCCCTCTCCTCCCTCTCCTCCTCCTGCTCCCCACCCCAAACGCGAGCGCTCCCGTGCCGGGGTGCCCGGTACGTACCTCGGGGGCGCTCAGGGCCGGCCGCTCCCCCCGCGCCGCCGCTCCCCCCGCATGGTGGCGGCCCCGCCGCACGCACAAAGCGCGCAGGGCGCGGGCGGCACCCGCGGCTCCCGCCGGATCGCGGCGGCACCGGCGCCGGGGAGGTGACACGCGG
>WAAB01025374.1:0-36041 GCA_013389865.1 Piaya cayana
GGCAAAGCCAGCAGTAATGCTCAATCAGTGAGATACGGTAGCAGACACAGTAAGTGATGCAGCTGGGGCAGCTGTGTAAGTACTAGACTGAGGCAGAAATCTAGTCGAGGCTAGATCTAGACCAAGGCTAGATCTAGTAAATGCTAGATCGAGGCAGAAATCATAGAATCACAAAGTTGGAAAGGACCCGCAGGATCATCGAGTCCAACCTCTGTGGAGCAAAAGAATCCTCCAGGATGGAGTGAGGGTAGGTGTCTCCTGACTTTTGGTCCCCTGACGTGTCACGTGGCTGATGTTGTGGGGCAGGTGGTCCTGGAAGTAGCCGTTGGAGATATAAATGCCCCCCTAGGAGTGCAGGGAACAGGAGTGCTTAAACATGGGTGGGCCTCATCAGAAAGGCAGGTTTGGCAGTTTGTGAGAGCAATTTACAAAGGCAGGGCACACAAGAAGGATGCAGCCTCAGCGCTCAGGAGGTGAGTTCATTCTTTGAGAGGGAGCCCAGCCACGGTGCCCACCCGGCAGGAGGCTGCATCGTCTGCATCTGCCAGAAGGGATTTGTTAGCCCAGACTGAGCCCCCAGGAAAACATGCTGCCATCCAGGTCTCTGGCAGCAGGGTTTGCCACCAGCTTGCACTGGAAACAGAGGGCAGCAGGGGCAACATCTATGTAAGGTGCAAACAGGTGGAATATCTTCTCAGCCTGGTGGCAGAGCTGTGAGCGGAAGCAGAGAGGCTAAGGAGCATCAGAGAGTCTGAGCAAGAAATTGACTGGTGGAACCACACCCTGAGCTCCCTGATACAGGAACAGAGACAACCACCATTTAAAAAGCCCCTGATCAAAGGAATTTGGTATCCTTCCCCCACCAGGATGTAGACAGGGACTTAAAGGGAAGTAGTGAGTGGAAGCAGGTCCAGTAATGGTGCAGAAAACAACCTCCCTGCTTGCCCACACCTCCCCAGATGCCTCTGCACAACAGATACAAGGCTCTGGTTGTAGAAGGCCTACCAAAGGAAAATGTGGGTTATGATTCATCTGTATCAGAGGAAGAGCCAAGACCAGAACAACACCCTCCCTGTATTACTACAACTGCTACAAGGAGGAAAAGGTGAGTCATAGTTGTAGGAAACTCCCTGCTGAGGGGAATAGAGGGTCCAACATGTTGAGTAGACCCTACTCACAGGGAAGTCTACTGCCCAGGTTAGGGCTGTTGATAGGAAAATCCCCAGTCCTGTAAGGCCATCAGACTAACATCTGTTACTGCTGTTCCATGTGGGAGGTGACAAAGTAGCAGGGGCCCGGGTGATTTTTATCTTCTCTCCTTCCAGTAATGGGTGGTGACATCGTAGGGATTGATACATGGTTTCATGGGAATTTTAGGGGTTTTGAAAATGGGATGGCCTACATGGCACTAGGTTTACAGGTGTCAGATGGGAGCCACCTTTCTCAAAGTGGGAGGAGAGTCTTTGCACAGGAGCTTTCAGGGCTCATTGATACAGCTTTAAACTAGATGTGAAGTGGAGAGGCGTAATATCAGGCTTGCCTATGACAAGCTACAGGAGGACTCACACTGTTTGGAGGGATGGGCTGTGGGTATGGGCCCTCCACTTACTCTGTAGGGCATGCTGGGGATGTTGCAGCACAGTTGAAGTCCTGTAGAGATGAGCAGGAGGCTCCTGAAGTAGTAGGTGTTAGGAAGGAATCTTCCATAATACCTTAAGGGAAATAAGGGATTTTCTACTAAGAAGGCAATGCGACCAACAGCCCAGATGAAGTGCTTCAGTACAGATACATGGAGCTTGAGCAACAAACAGGAGGAGCTGGAAGCTACCATGCTACTAGAAAGCTATGATCTGGTCATCATAACTGAATCTTGGTGGGGTGACTTCCATGATTCCCACTGGAGTGTGGATTTTGATGGCTACAGGTTGGTCAGAAGGAACAGATTAGGAAGTGAGGGTGGAGGTGTTGCCCTTTATATCAGGAAATGGATGGAATATGAAGAGCTGTCTTTGAAGAATAGCCACAAACAGGGTGAAAGCTTGCTGGGTCAGAATAAAAGATGAAGTCAGCAAAAGGAACCTTGTGGTTCGTGTATACTACAGGCCACCTGATCAAGCAGAGCCTATTGATGAAGCCTTCTTCCTCCAGCTACAGGAGGCTTCACACTTGCAAGCTCTTCCCCTACTAGTCTAGCAGTCTCTATTTCAAGGAGCAAATCAGTGTAATATTTTGGAGTCTTTTTAAGTACAACAGCAGAATTCTTCTTTGACAGAGACAATTACCTATATAAGAAGTGTAAGAGGCCTGATTAAGTCACCTTTGTGTCACCTTCGCATTTGTGTTGATCTAGTTGAATTTCTTAGTTACCTGAGATATTACAACTAGCATTTACTCTATAGAAGATATCACAGCCAGTATTTCTTGTTCCCCGTCTTGATTTGCCTTTTGTCTTCTTCTGATAAATTTATTTTCTTCTTCTGTATTCTCTTCTATGAGATTAATATCTGTGTGTGTGAAATTCTCTAGAAATTATGCATCTTCAGACATGACATCAATAAAATGAATTCTGTTGTCAGAGCCTATGGTATCTTGCTGCTAGATAAATAGTAAGATATAAAACATAGATGTTGAGGTGAAGCCTAAGTGTAGACCCTGTGACAAGGCTTCATTACCACAGTTATTTTATGTTGGACTCCGTGACTGACATCGGTGTGATTTTCAGATTGAATGTGTGGTGCTACAGTGAAATGGCAGTCTCTCCAACATTATTGTCTTTCTGCTCTGTGGTTGGCTTAAGGAACAGATTAATGAGGTGCTCTGAGGTACCAGAAAGCAACTTCATCATCAGAAGTATTTTGTCAGCTTAAAAGCTAATAATAAGGTAATGGAATATTAATAAGATTTCTATTATGCAACAGTGGATTAACGTTATTTAATGGGAAAAGCGAAGTTAGATTTTTTTTTAATACCTAGTAAAAGAAATGTAAATGGACAAATAAAAGAGTACCTTTTCAGAGTTGTGCAGAATAGCATATACTGGTCCTTCAATATATTTTACATGTAAACTAGTTACTAACAAATTATTGATGCAACATATACTTAGATCTAAATTCTTAACTATTTAGAGACTAGGAACTTGCAGGCTGCATTACTCCTACAGATCTGAAAAGAGTTATAAGGCAAGAACTTTTTCATTTTTATGAAATCTATACTTGATTACTACAGCTAATGATTTCATTAAAAATAAAGTCTTTGACATTTTTCAAAATTACAGATGCTAGGGTGGTGAAATACACTACCATTATTCCTTCTCCTTGTTTTCTCTATTTGCGTTTGCTTTTTCCTAGCTTTGACATCTTTGTCAACAAAACAGAAATATTTTCATAGAGAGATAATTATAAGGCTGAGGGATACTCCTATAGAAGACATAAAACATGACGCCTGAAGCCTAATTTTACTACAGCAGTCAACACGCGTACTAATGACACTGCCTTATACCTGCTCAGCAGTCTTATTTACTTAAACAGGAATCCCAGATATATAAGTGTGCATTTCCAGAAGACTGCTGATGAATTTATGATAATTAACACAGACTGGATTAATACAGCTGTACTTCATGATTTTGGGTTCTGATTAGAGATCCACCCTTGTATTATCATTGCCTAGGACCTGATTACTATAGTTTCATATAGATTGAATAATTTTCAATTATATTTGGTAGCTGCAAATCACTGTAGACTTGCAATTTCCCATACAAATAGGAGAAGTTGCAGTTTTATTGGCCAAATTCAGTGACTTTCAAGTAATCATTGCGTAGTATTGCTAGGGTTACACAGAGTAACAGAGGAGAAAAAATATTCTGAGTGTAATTCTAGAAGATCAAGAGAAACTTTCCTTGATAATCTCCTTTGTCATTATTCTGGATACATTTTATGTCTTATAGAAGAAGCATCCTTCCAAAGCTGGCAAATTTGGCCACATAAGGGAAGTGAGAGTAAAAAGAAGGGAAATACTGGTTGCGTCCTTCTGTAGGGTAGCATTTAATATTTTTGAACCCTAACTTGGAGTTTTACTTTTTTTTAAAAAAAACATTTTTCTTACCAGTTTGCCACTTTTGCTATCAGATCGTCATATTCCATGAATGCAAAATGCTAACTGGATATGTTGTTTGATGTCTATGTCAATATTTTCTTGGTTACCAGCATGTCTATTGCTTCAGCACAAACCTGAGAAATAGAGCATAGGACACTTAAGGCTTGAAAGAGCTATTATTATGTTACCATTGTTAATTAAAGGTTCTGATTGCTAGTTTTGAAGACTTCATATTGGCTTGAATAACTCTAGAAAAAATTCTTTTACTATTTGCTTTTCATTTATGTCACAGCTCCTTTTCACCGTAGTTTAGATCCAACAGCTGAGACTACTTCTTTTACCCAATAACTACTTAAATAAAACCCTAAAAGTGTGCATGGCATACTGCCTACCATTTCCCCAAGACAATTGTTAAAAATGAATGCTTACTCCTTAATTTCTTATGTCTAAGTCATACTTTAAAATATTTGTGTCTCATAGTGCTAAACAAATAATAACATCTGTTAGATCTTTAGACCTTCTGATTGTAAGAAAAGAAGCTATACCTGTTATCCTATAAACGAGGCTCATAAAAGCTGATTTTGTATTTTATAGAGGATGAAGCATCCACAAAGGCTTATTAGGTTTTTGTCACACTTGTATGACATTAGTCTTAAATCAACTGTACAGATGGCTTTTGTGCAACATTTTGGGGTTAGGACAGTAGAATAAGTATAAGGAAGATATTTTTTCCTCATCAAACCACATATCTTGTGATTAACTAGTCTGTAGGCAGGCATCCATGCACCTAATTGCTGTGCCTACTTCCTGTTTAAATCATCCTTTAAGTCCTGATATTTTTTCTCTCAACAAATTATTTCCTTTTAGTTTCACTTCAGTCTGATTAGCTGCAGAACCTCTGTTAAAGGATAAAATAGACTGTCCATTTCCTTTGCCAAAAGTTCAGATAATACGGTTGGACTCGATGATCNAGGAACTTGCAGGCTGCATTGCTCCTACAGATCTGAAAAGAGTTATAAGGCAAGAACTTTTTCATTTTTATGAAATCTATACTTGATTACTACAGCTAATGATTTCATTAAAAATAAAGTCTTTGACATTTTTCAAAATTACAGATGCTAGGGTGGTGAAATACACTACCATTATTCCTTCTCCTTGTTTTCTCTATTTGTGTTTGCTTTTTCCTAGCTTTGACATCTTTGCCAACAAAACAGAAATATTTTCATAGAGATAATTATAAGGCTGAGGGGTACTCCTATAGAAGACATAAAACATGACGCCTGAAGCCTAATTTTACTACAGCAGTCAACACGCGTACTAATGACACTGCCTTATACCTGCTCAGCAGTCTTATTTACTTAAACAGGAATCCCAGATATATAAGTGTGCATTTCCAGAAGACTGCTGATGAATTTATGATAATTAACACAGACTGGATTAATACAGCTGTACTTCATGATTTGGGGTTCTGATTAGAGATCCACCCTTGTATTATCATTGCCTAGGACCTGATTACCATCGTTTCATATAGATTGAATAATTTTCAATTATATATTGGTAGCTGCAAATCACTGTAGACTTGCAATTTCCCATACAAATAGGAGAAGTTGCAGTTTTATTGGCCAAATTCAGTGACTTTCAAGCAATCGTTGCATAGTATTGCTAGGGTTATACAGAGTAACAGAGGGGAAAAAAAATATTCTGAGTGTAATTCTAGAAGATCAAGAGAAACTTTCCTTGATAATCTCCTTTGTCATTATTCTGGATACATTTTATGTCTTATAGAAGAAGCATCCTTCCAAAGCTGGCAAATTTGGCCACATAAGGGAAGTGAGAGTAAAAAGAAGGGAAATACTGGTTGCGTCCTTCTGTAGGGTAGCATTTAATATTTTTGAACCCTAGCTTGGAGTTTTACTTTTTTTAAAAAAACCCAACATTTTTCTCACCAGCTTGCCACTTTTGCTATCAGACCATCATGTTCCATGAATGCAAAATGCTAACTGGATAAGTTGTTCAATGTCTATGTCAATATTTTCTTGGTTGCCAGCATATCTATTGCTTCAGCACAAAACCTGAGAAATAGAGCATAGGACACTTAAGGTTTGAAAGAGCTATTATTATGTTACCATTGTTAATTAAAGGTTCTGATTGCTAGTTTTGAAGACTTCATATTGGCTTGAATAACTCTGGAAAAAATTCTTTTACTATTTGCTTTTCATCTATGTCACAGCTTCTTTTCACTGTAGTTTAGATCCAACAGCTGAGACTACTTCTTTTACCCAATAACTACTTAAATAAAACCCTAAAAGTGTGCATGGTATACTGCCTACCATTTCCCCGAGATAATTCTTAAAAATGAATGCTTAGTCCTTAATTTCTTATGTCTAAGTCATACTTTAAAATATTTGTGTCTCATAGTGCTAAACACATAATAACATCTGTTAGATCTTTAGACCTTCTGATTGTAATAAAAGAAGCTATACCTGTTATCCTGTAAACAAGGCTCATAAAAGCTGATTTTGTATTTTACAGAGGATGAAGCATCCACAAAGGCTTATTAGGTTTTTGTCACACTTGTATGACATTAGTCTTAAATCAACTGTACAGATGGCTTTTGTGCAACATTTGGGGTTAGGACAGTAGAATAAGTATAAGGAAGATATTTTTTCCTCATCAAACCATATATCTTGTGATTAACTAGTCTGTAGGCAGGCATCCATGCACCTAATTGCTGTGCCTACTTCCTGTTTAAATCATCCTTTAAGTCCTGATATTTTTTCTCTCAACAAATTATTTCCTTTTAGTTTCACTTCAGTCTGATTAGCTGCAGAACCTCTGTTAAAGGATAAAATAGACTGTCCATTTCCTTTGCCAAAAGTTCAGATAATACGGTTGGACTCGATGATCTAGTGGGTGTCTTCCAACCTGGTTGTTCTATGATTCTATGAATATCTACATACATCTTCACTGCATAATAACGCCTTCTATATGTTGTGAACCAATGAAAAAAGAATACTGATGTCTTAGGTAAATATTGCTAAGACACATCACCAGTAAAGGAAACACTAATCAGTGCCATAAGACTTCTTGTCATGTCAATTAATACAGGTATATCATGACATATCCTAAAGTGTTAGAAGTGTTAAGACAAATTTCCCAATGTCTACTTATAAACAAAGAGGAGAAAAAAAAAAGTAAATTATTTATCTCATTCTGATCTCCCACGGCTTTCCAGAATAGACCAAAACATACATCACAGCAGTTATACAATTGGTTCAAGCTACGTTTCCTCAACACTAGAGGAAAACAGGGAGTCAAACTGTCAGAAAGGCATATAAGGCCTGGGAAGAAGCCCCAGCCAACTCAGGAAAAAATTATGGGGGGAAGGCAAGTATTCTGACACAGCTAAAACACACACTGCAAGGTAAAACTGAAAGAAACCAATTTATCTTCATATAATCATATATTTTTATTTCTTTTAGTGAATATATAGAACTCTAGCTACAGGTTACAGCTTGAAAGATGGACAGACATTTGTTTACACATTTTAGACAGACACAAGCATGTGTGTCATAGTCATTTAGTGCAATTTGGTATATGTAAAAACTGTGCCAGATATCTAGTTTGTATGGCTAAGACATTCTTGTTGGGAGGAAGAAAAATAAGTCTGGACATCAAAATTGTCTGTCACAACACTGTTTTTTATACACATTTGGGGCAGAAATATCTTCTTTTTATTTTTTGAGTTAAATAGCTTTCTAGTCCTGGAATCTTAAGATCCTCCTTCTTGCTGTCCTGACCTTTTCCCAACAACTTTTTCTACCTCCTTTTTCTACTTCTTGGACACCAACCTGCATATGACATATTCTTTTAACGAAAATAAGAAGGAGTAAACATATAACAAAATATTTTGTCTATGTGTAAGTATATTTGGAGTTGCAGTGATATAACTTCTAATTTCAATATAGCTATTCAGTTACTGACTGAATGTTAAAGAGCAACCACAAGAAAAACTTTCATTTTTTTTCTCCGTTTTGTACTTTGTATAAACTCTATTTTTTTCCTGTGATTTAGGCTCATACAGTAGGTTGAAGAGACTACTGGTATCAGATACTTACGTGGAGTAAACACNGTGCATATGACATATTCTTTTAATGAAAATAAGGGGGAGTAAATATATAACAAAATATTTTGTCTATATGTAAGTATAGTTGGAGTTGCAGTGATATAACTTCTAATTTCAGTATAGCTATTCAGTTACTGACTGAAGGTTAAAGAGGAACCACAAGAAAAACTTTCAATTTTTTTCTCCTTTTTGTTCTTTGTATAAACTCTATTTTTTCCCGTGATTTAGGCTCGTATAGTAGGTTGAAGAGACTACTGATACCAGATACTTACGTGGAGTAAACACCCAAATAATCCTGCATTTCAAAAAACTGAGAGTTTCTTTCTTTACTGAACTTCCATCAGACCTTTTATCTTTTTAATTATTTGTATCATTTTTATTACTCTCAATTCCTTCTCACTGATTAACTTGACTGGCATTCTGTCCAAGACCTCCTAGAATACATAAGCCACAAGTATTGAAATAATATTTTTGGTATATCTAACCAAAGTACAATCCCTCCTAAGACCCCTATGTACCCAACATACAAATTCAACATATTTGTTTTACATTACTTTCAAGTACTTTTTGTATATGTTCCTGATTTTCTGAAATACTTTTGTTCATAACTTAAACATATTTCCCTATACTGTACATAGATGGTATACATAATTATTTCCCATGCAATGTGATATTTTTCTTTACACTTTCAAAGCAAAAAAGAAAAATCGTACACATACATTAGTATTCCAGTAGTGAAAAATGAAGTGGTAATTGATTTTTAATAGATCCCATGGACTTGGTTTTTCAAAATTAATAAGATCCCTCCATCCATAGCAATGCTGGCTCAAAATCTCTTTAAATCATTTCAGCATGTTCGTTTATTATAAAGGAATAATTCACTCAGGTATATTACACTCCAGCTTTCACTTGTCATGAATATTAAAAGAGAAGAGAAGCACCTCACTGCAGAAAACACTCCCCATACTGATCTTACATTGGAGTAAATCAAAGGAATTATTCCAGTGTAAAACTAGAATGAGGACAAGACCACTAAACCTAAAGCCCTGTTTTGAATTAAAATTGTATTTATCTTAAGCTAATGCACCTCATTTAAAAATAAACCCTCTTTAAAATACTTACACATAAAAGATCTGCCTCCCAGTTCAGGGATCCATTTTGTAAGCAGGCAGTGCTTAGATCAAGATTTTGATTTTAAATGCATTGAGACACTTTTTCACAAATTATGGGCTCAGATATTATAAAGTGAACCAGTAGGAAGACCATAGGCTACTTTTATCCATTATTGGAGCAAGTATTGAAGAGCTTAGATAAATCACTTCACTTTGAATACTAATCTGCTAATGTCTCCCTTGTTCTTTTGCAAGGCAGCATATTTATTTACCTATCACACTAGGATACCAACTTCCTAAGCAAACTGCCTACCTATTTCTGGATGATTTTTGTAAAATATTTTTTTATAATTGCGGTCAATGGTTGGAATACCTTTTTCAGCTTTAGCTTCTGAGTGGAATGGAAGAAGGCTTTGAATTTACCTTAAGCACTTTACAATTTGCAGAATTAGCCATGAACACCTGAATGAATTATACTAATTGTATTTTATTTACACATTCTAGATAACACTGAAAATGTGTTAATTTCCAGCTGACTAAATTTCAAACTAGCAGCACACTAGCCACCCTCTTTTTACTTGAGACTAAGCTTATTTTATCCGCTCATAACAAGAACATAGATTTCATAGACGGTAAAACAATCATCTGAGCCATTAATTTTAATTCCATTTTGTAAAGTATTCTCTGAATTGATGTTCTCAACTGAATTTATTCTGTTATGGAAAAATGCTCTTCACGTAATTAATGCAAAATTTTCCTCAGAGTTTTTGTATAGCTATAAGTGCAAGGCTAAGCAAACAAGACAAGAGAGAATAGTGTTGCCAGTGGTCTGTCTGTGACCAGAGTAAAATATGACCCTTTTATGTTCCAAAGGCTGATTTATCATACCTGTAGGGTCCTGAGTTCTTATAAACTATGCCAGTATTTCAGACTGTGCAAAGAGATACTTTCAAGATTTGGATCTAAAAAAATTTAATTCACTCTTAGTCAATATTGCTTTATATCAGTTTCCTCTGTCATGCCTGTAATGGAACTCATATGGTTCAGTGGACAGGTCTGGCCAAAAACTAATGTATAATTTTTTTTTTCTGGCATTAATTTCCAGTTCAATCAACTTCCTGAGTCACCTTCATTGAACAATCACTCCTCCATCCCAGCCCAAATTATACACCATGCTGTCTACAATAAAATATTTTTATCTCATTACAAGATGTAGCCTTCAAGCCCATCAACATATATAGTTCCAAAACTACTCGTAATTCTCATTCCATCTTTGTTTTCTCATCTAATGGTAGCGTCAGTGACTCAGTGTTTCAGAATAGTGTACAATTTCGTGGGTTTGAGAAAGGCAATCTCTGGCTGTTTAAGCTTCAGACTCTCTCCTGAGGTTGGTTTATTTCAGAGCACAACTCTTTTTCATGTCTTAGAATTAAAAATTTCTTACTCTAGGATTAAACTGAGTGAGTTTAAGTCTGTGAGTGGGTATATATCATGTGCCATTCTATGTGTTTAGTATGGATTGGAAGTCTACATCAAAAGTGGCATGTTTGACATTACCTGGATACCTAAATTCAGGCTTGTGACTTGATGCTGTTTAAAATAAATTTCATAATCCTTGGGATTGCAAAATATATTGCAGTGGCTTTGGGGATTACTACAATATATCATGCAGAGAATCTACTTAATAATATCTTTATGTCATAATGTGTCTTGTAATAAATCCCAATGCTGTATTTTCAGCATATATTAATGAACTATCAAGGTTTTTTTCATATTTTGTTATGTCTGTTACTGGATAAAAAGTGTAACTGGGAAGCACTTTCATGTATTTTAGGAAAATCAATTGCTTTTTCTAGGTAATTACAATACTAAGAGGAAATAAAGTTCGATTAAAACTTGTAACAGCAATTAATGCATCCTTCATAGGAAGTTACTGCATATAGGTTTTTACAGAACGTCCTATCCAATCCCCTTTACATTTCAACATTTAAGGACCAATATCCTTCCAGTAGTTTATAAAAAGAATCAAGTTATTAGAATTCTTAGCTTTTGGGAGTAGGAAGTCTATGCAATTCTCAACCCTCTAATGATCAGAAAAAATATTTTAAAATGTATTAATAAGGAAACCAGAGAAGGAACAAAACTGTATGGCTTACAAATAAAACAGAAATGAAGGAGAAGCCCAGTAAGAGTCTGGAGTCTTTGTACTGGATTCTGCATATCTGATTGTTCATCCAAGGGCAGAATATAACATAGGCAGTTAGTGATGTTTCCATGGCAAAGTGTTATTTCTTGATTCCAGTGCATGCAGCTACAACAGTTCTCTATATAAAAGCCAACTTTATTGTTGTTTAATATTTTTAGTCTTATATTAAAAATTAATGAGATATTAGAATTCTTTAGATGTTTTTCGATGCTTGGAATTCCAAGAAAAGTGACAGAATTTTACCTTATGTATTTGGTGTATTTCGGTTCATACCCCAAAATAAGAAAGATAGATAATTAAAATAACCCCGAAAGACTCATCAGATCCAGAGATGACTCGAAGAATTTAAGGACAAGCATAAAACTGAGGTGTAATAAGAGGCTGAAGTGCAGATAGGAGGGATTTTAAATAAAATCAATAAAATGACTTATATCAATAATAAGAAAGAGGAATGATTACCATATAGTCACTACTTAAAGTGTCACAAGTATCTCTGTTCTATAGTCATCAACTGTCTCATAGTATGAATCATTCTGTATACACAAGCATTCTAGTAGGGACATGGTAACAGTAGAGCCATTCAATTTTGAGGTGGAAAATTATAGGGAAGATTCAAAGGAAAACATTCACACCATATATAGTAACATTACTATGGCTTCCTACAGTGATGACAACCTTCAAAACATACGCATGGCATTATAAATCCAAACTGCAAATGTTCAGTGTATGTATTTCTTGATGAGTTATGTGTTTCTTGATGAGTAGTCTAAAATCACAATTTTATGAAAGGAATGCTATTTTTAGTGAAGCAATTCCATCCATTACATTGTGTATCTTCTCCATCTGAAGTACTTAAAATCATGACTGCAGCATTTAATTTTAGTTGCTTTTATATATTTCAAATAGTAAGATAAATGTATAATCACATATTTATCTATTACTGTATGTGAGTATACTTTAAATTTCATTCCATATGTTAGGCAGCAGCATATGTGTTCAGCTTCAGAACATGTTGTAAAATTGATAAATGTACAGTCGTACAAAACAGAATGCTCTTGGCTGACTAATTTTCTTTGTTGTTTTATATTTGTTCTGGCTATTCCAAACCATCTATATGCTTTTCAGTTACACACAAGTGCAAGACATTTGACTATATCAATAATTATATTATCAAGGAAAAAAATCCTTTCTCCCTAAGCACAGAATTCCCCAAGGATATCACATTGGCCCAACAGCTAGAGTGTGCAATATTCAATACTGATCTACGCAATTTAAGTACTGGATGGATAGAAATAGGTAGATACACATATATGATATTAGGATGTAGTTTACTATGCATGCATACATTTCAGAAGGAGTTATTGGAATAATGTGAAATTAGGAAATCCTTTCAAATTCTGTGGGTTTACCCTCCCTTTCTGACAATGTAGTGACATTTTAGATGACTTACTGACTGCATTGGGACGAATAAAATAAAAGATTCTCTCAGTCAATTCAGAGTAGAAAGAAGTTTGCAAAATGGAAATACATGCATACCACCTCTCTGATGCAATTATATAGGCAGAAAGAGGAGAAATGCTGAGCAACATGTTGAGATTGGACTGTAGCTGCCCTTTAAGATTTTAACATATTATTAAGAAGGAATTAGTGCAAAGAATAAATTCTTTGTTCGTGCTGATAGGATCACAAATAGAGAGTACATGGAGCACTTATGAAAGCAACAGAAAAAGAAACTGAAAATATGCAGAAGAAATTGGTCAATTAACTTCAGACAGAAGTTGATAAAAATCATTAAAAAATGGTTTAACTTAAAGAAGAATCTTAAATATAAAAAATACATAGATTATAGGATTTGGCTTCTCTAAAAGCTTTTGTATCTTTTAGCATATTTCAACTCATTTGGCTCTTGCTGCTCAAAATAATTATTCAGGAATAAAATAGCAGAACATATTTCAAAGCAGGTTTGGGGTTCAGTGGAGCTATTATTTG
This sequence comes from Piaya cayana, assembly GCA_013389865.1. NCBI lineage: Eukaryota > Metazoa > Chordata > Aves > Cuculiformes > Coccyzidae > Piaya > Piaya cayana. The sequence continues at coordinate 13,526 of WAAB01025374.1, forward strand.
GTCAAAAATTACTTACCATCTATGCCTGCAGAGAGTCCAAGAAAATTGGGTTCATATGGATGATGCCACTGTAAAATAGTTGCTTCAGTCTGCTCATGAGCAATGTGATATACCTGACATTAATGATACATACACTGTATGACACAACTACTGCTTCTTTATGTCTAACTAATTATAACTATAAACTTCTACATTGTACATTTGATCTTTACTCCAAAATGCCATTTAGTTCAGGGAACAGCCAGTTTCAGCAATCCCATTCAGATAGACATATTAAGGGGAAACTCCAAAATTCACCTAAGGGTTTGTTGGAATATTGAAGGACTGTCTCATGGAAAATGGCCATGTGAACAATCTGGCCTATGAGTTGATACACTAAAAAGTAACAAACCAAGAATGGTTGAGGAGCGGTACCTGTGAGAATTAAGGGAGTACAAGAACAAATAACTCCCTGATGTTGCAGAGAAACTTTGGGCCTGTGTATACGTGGTGTACGTACAAAGCTGTTCAGCTAACAATTATTGTTGCTGAGGATACTAACCAATCAGAGAATCAGTGTATTCAAGTGGACACATGATATTAACCAATGCTAAAGTTTTACATACTGGTCGCATGTACTATTGCCTTTTCTATGAAAGCTTCAGGTGCTCTGTAATAAATTGAACATTTGCTGATCACATTGATCTCTGTGTTTGATTCTGTGATGCTCCCATCAACAAGAGTTTACATGTTATCATAATTAAGAAACGCCTACTACAGCAAGGAATCATAACGGTTCTAAATAGTTCCCACTGGGAGAATCAAAGCCAGTTTAAGCAGAGCAGATCACACAAAAAGAGACAGACAAATAGTTCAAGGGGGGTCATGACTGACTAGGAGAATACAAGTTGGTTTGTATTAGGTAAGTAGGAAACCTACATAAAAGCACAAGTACATTTTGTGATCCTACACCAACTGTTCCCTAAGTCAAGTGTAAGCCATGTAGGTACAAACAATACATTGCTGGAATAAAGGTGAAAGACCTTCTCAGAGATGTTAGCTCAGGATCAGTACCATGCTAGTGTGGCCACATGTACATGTCCCAGAAAAGATCAGCATAGGCAGAACACACTATCATTCGCCATCCATATACAACTCAGTAAAGTCCCACACTTACTTGCAGTGAGATGAGTTCATGAGAGATTAATGTGCACATATGTGAACTTTTAAAAATCTCTTCCACAGCCCTCATCACAAATTGAAATGCCTTGTACAGACTGCTAAATCAAAGTACTGATGGACAGCCTCTCATCTCCCTAAAAGCAAAGCACAGATGCACAAAAAGCTGTGGGGCTCTATGTGGTTGTTATACAGAGAAAAACACACTTGGGTCTGCTCTGGGAATGACAGACTGACAGGATATTCTCCTGAGGTGTGTAATGGTGAAGCAGCTTTCCCTGCAGACTGCTGTCTCAGAAATTGTAAAGGATACATCAATGCAGCTGTCATGTAACTGTGGCAATGGCTTTCCAAACAGGAGGCGTCCCTTGGAACACAGCTCCTGCAATTTATTTTTGTCAGTCAGATTATGTTAGACTGTTGAACTGCTGGAGTCTGTCCCAGCCTGAGAAAATATGAATGAAAGGTATGAGCACTGGAACTACAAAAGATCTTAAAATCATATCATCAGTTTCTTATGTACAGCAGTTTCAAGGGAGACATTTGAGTAAGTAAAGAAAAATATAGTTCTTTATGCATGCACAAGGCTAAATCCTAAGACAGGGATCCATAAAAGCCAGATTGTTATTGGGTAATATACTTCAACAGGTTAGTACGAAGTGTCAAGTAAAAAGACAAGGCCCGATTCTCCTAATCACTGTAAGAGAAATACCTTACCATGGGCTGGAAGGGGATATTTTTCTCTGTTTGTGATTGTCTGAAAAAAAAAAAAAAAGTACTAGGAGGAGACTGTAATTATGGTTAACACCTGCTTGCCCAGGCAAGTTGCATGTACTTGCCTGCTAGGACAGAGGATGATACAGAGGACCTACACTCACAGCTCTGACTTCCAGGTGAGTGCTTTGTTCAAAGGATGGTCTCATACAATGTTCTCTTGCTTGTTGTTACTGAAACTATTTCACTACACAGACAAAATAAAATATTTATTAAGCCAAAGAGACGTGAAAAAAAGGAAGAGGTGTGTAGCTGGGAGGGTGAAGTCTATTCTCCAGTCCCCACTTCAGTGAGTATTTCAAAATTTTATGCCAAGTGAAATAGCCTCACTAAAAGTTTAAAAAAGAAAAATTACACTGACAATATGCTGTGTCTTGGATACTCACCAAAGTGTGTTCATTTAGCCTCCCCCTGGCCAGGTCAGTAGCTAAACTTGGCAGTATTTAGTCCCAATCTCTCCCCTCCACAGGAAATAAGAGAGAGAAATATTTGTGGGTTGCAAACTAACATTTTGGAAACTAATACTTTAATGAAATAGTAACAACACAAGTAAGATAATAATAAGGGAATAATAAAATATATACAAATATACAAAAACAATTCCAGCTCTCCATGTGACATACACCACCACTGATGCTACAGAGCGGTTGCAGGATAGGTCCTGGACTGAATGCAGTGGGAGGTGGGAGCCAGACACAGGAACTGTACCCAGGAACATATGAATGGGTTCTGAGTCAAACAGACAAACAAGATTCTTCCTTGAACATCAGCTATTGAAGAAAAGGGTTGACCTTAATGATCTCTAGCTTTTTTATTCAGTACGATGTGCGTGGCATGGAATACTTTTGTCAGGTTTCGGTCACTTTTCCTGCCCACTCCTACCAGGACAGTCAACACTCTTCTCCACCAGCTCTGGAATGGTCTTAATTTACATAGAACCAAGTGTGAGCAGTGGAATCTCTGTACTCCAGTGCCCCATTACATTGGTGTTAACTATGAGGGTTATCACTTCTAGAGGCAGCCACTTTCTGAAAACCACATTGGTCGGCTTCAGCAACTGAAATTTTGGAAGAGGTTTAGCTGAAAAGTCAGAGAATATGTTCTACTTTAGCTCAAAACAGAACAGAATGTAAGTGGAGATTAAGGATCTTCTAGGCAGAGTGAAAAACTAAAATTTGACCTCATGTTTTCAAGGTGACTGATTTAACTGAAAGGCATCTGCTTAGACATTCAATTTACTTACCCTTCCAGTGCTTTGTATTAAGCCTAGAAAGGCTATGCGGGATTTGAAAAGTCCCTTTAGGGTGTACAGAAAATTGGAAACTAGAATCAGAGAAAGTTTGAGCAAGTTGAGTTTAAACTTCAGTTTGAACAAGATGAATTTAAACTTCAGTGGTAGTTTATACCTACTGATATGGAAGGTTTCAGCATAGCGGATGTATTGTTTCAGAAAGAAGTGATAAGAAGAATAATTTTGTTTTAGCTCTAGATACTCAGTATGAGCTGGGGGAGGGATTTTATTCAAAGATTATCTAGAGCTGCACACACAGAAGTTCACTGGATGGTTTTGGTTTATAAGTCCAGATGTTTGGTATTTTAAATAATTTAGAAATTCTTCTAAAGAGAAATGAAAGAATACTTAAGACAGCAGTATTGCCAGTTGCAGGAAATGGTAAAATAAAACATTTGAACAAATGCCTAATATGTACAATGTCAGAATAAATTAAGATGCTGAATGTGTGTATCTGCTGGAATACTTTACATAACTGAAAGGTCAGCTCCAAACTGCTGTTTCATCAACTGTTTTCATGTAGAAACATCCATGTGTACTCAGGTATATTCCATGTGTCTCTCCCATTACTAATTCTGTCATGGAAAATATTCACCCTAGAGGCTGGTCTCAGAACTTTTGGGCAGAGCTACAAGAAAGAATTATAAGTAACCACAGCAAAAGATTCATGTCTTAGATTAGGAAAAATTTAAGTTTTCACTAAACAACTAAATCAGTAACAACATTCTAGCAGTGATACAGTTTACACAGGTAAAATAAATAATTTAATCATGCAAACAAATTCTTTATTTATTTTTAAATGAATATCTGTTAAGTAACGCAAAGGTTGTCATTATTCTCAGCACACAAACTTCATGAATTATGAAATAACCACCAACTGTGTCTCACCAGCACTTCTTCTCAAAGGAAATGGAAGACATTGCCAGCAAGGTTTAGCCTGGAGCCACTCAAAGCATAGCTTTGCTCCCAGCTCTCCTTTGCTCCTAAGACAGGAAAGGAATTTTCTGTAGATAACTATAACAACCCTTCTTCTGTCTCCAAATATCTGTCCAGTGAAACTCCCATATCTCAGATTTGATCTCTGCAAATAGGTATGCGGATAGTTACTCCTTCTCATAAGTTGAGGTCCTAACTTCACGTGCTAATTCAAGAAGTAATAAGGAAATAAAACTTCACCAGAGAGAAATTCAAAACTTGAAAGAAACTCTGAATTACCTCTCCATCACCCAAAGTGTCTTTGCATTTATAATAGAGGAAGGTGAAGGGAAGTAAATGCCCACATCTGTTAGGTGTGAATCCTTCCTTTTACTAAAGCAATAGTAAAACCCTGTGAAGGAAAGTAGTTGTAGGTCTACCATTATCTCCTGTAGATGACTAACACAAGGCAAGGTCTTAAAGTTAAGCAACAATTCAGCATCATACTTTGATTCTATGAGAACTTTGATGTTTTGTGCACATTTACCAAGCCACTGCCTCTATTGAACTCACTGAGGCCACTTAAAACACTTAAAATTCAGCAAGTGCATTGCTAGGATTACTGAGTAATACTGTGTTTAAGGCAGAGCTTTCCTAGAGAAGCACAAGTAATCTAAGTAACATACAAAGCTGAAAAGCACTTGATTTCTTGATTTTAGACACTGTTTTTACATTCCAATAAGTTTAGAACATTTTCTTGTTTACATTTAAATAAGACAAAGTGCAGGAAAGCTTACAAAATTGTCAATAGGACTAGGGTTTTTTTCCCCCCAGTATGAGATCTGAAATAAAAAACCTAGAATTTACAGCCAAGGCCTTAAGGACCCTGACTGTCCCTGCCCAGTGCTGTGGGGGTCCCCCAACCCTACCCATGGCTGCAGCAAGGCCCATCTCCAGCTCCCCACAGCCTGGCCATGGGCTCCTCTGAGATGGGACCACCCTCAGCCCCACATGCCAGACCAGTGTTATTCTGTCGCTATCCTCAGGGAAGTGCCCAAAGCTGGGGGACAGCACTGCCCTCACTATGCCCTGGCTGCCCTACTCCTGTCTGGGGTGATAGGATGGGATAAGCTACCCTGCCACCCCCAACAGAGCACCTCAACCCAGTTATTAGTTAGCTAGTTAGTTAGTTACTTAAAATAGTTAGTTTCAAACACTCAGACACCTTGGGAGTAACAGGGCCATGCGATGCCTTGACTCCACCATTTCAATCAAAATGTTGATAGTTTAAAAATACCAAAACTAAAGCCTTATGAGAAGTCTTTGCAATTCTCTGCTGTTGTCTTCTCAGATCAGCTATGGTTAATGCATCTGCACATGATTCATGTGCAGGGAAATATGATACAGTTGTCAAACACTTAATGTGGTATCAGGGCTAAAATCAAGACATTTCCACAGAACATTTTAAATCCCTGAAAGCAAGCAAGTTACTTTTACAAATAGTTAAAAGTCCAGGATTTTTAAACAGTCTAACAGTCAGGACTGAGGCATTTGTTACAGAGGATCATGTTTCAACATTGACATCAACTGTTTCTCTGGAAGGTTTCATTCTGCTCACTTTAATCAAGATACAAGTCCATATATTAAAACCAAGTAAGAAAATCCATCTGCTCTCCAGCATATTACCAGGAGGCACCCTGGAGTGCCAAGACGTTTCCAGAGCCCTGGGGTTCCAGCCTTCCCCTTTTCCACCCACCCTACAGCTGCTAAAGTGAGCCATGGCCCTTATCTAAGGTTTGCAGATGGCCCCTTTAGGCGTCAGCCTGGCCCTGTGAAGAGTAATTGCAAGAGCTGGAGGAGTAGAGCAGGCTAATTGCAGCAAGATATGAAGGAGCGAGATTTTAATAATTCATGAGATATACTTAAATTGCCAGATTTTAATTATGTCTTTATCAGTTCTTTATTTAAACTTCCAGTGTAGCAGAGCAAGAGATTAAGCTAACATTTCTTGCTGTAGTGTACCATGGGTAAAACTTTGTAAAATGCAATTCCTATGCTGACTGTCAAACTGACTTCAAATTTCTGATTAATACGTTAGAAATACTTGAAGGGTTCAAATGCAAATCTCTGAGATTTGAAGAAAAGAAATTTCTTGTTATAATAGTACAGATGACATTGTTATTTAACATTATAGGGAATGTAAGAAAACAAAGGAATAATGTATTTAAAGGTGAACAGCAAGGTTACCGTTCTAAACAGGTTGGTAGGCTTTATATAAGTTCCTGAATCATAAATTCAACACTAATACTGTCTGTGGATTTTTTTAATGTATTTTGAAGCCAATTTTATGTTTTTTAATGTTTTGACCCAAACCTGACCTCACAGATGGTAAGCAATATATCTCCTACATCCTATGTTTACATTTTCCAACTGACACAAAATATTGTGATGGTGCATGACTTATGAAAATTAATGATGTATTATTATAAAAATTTTAAATGAAGACTTGTAATGTAATTTATACAAAAATTGGTCCCATTTTTCAGTGCTCCAGCATCATATTCTTTTCCATATTGCCTCAAGTGTATTGCTATAATCATACTACTTAAATAACCCAAAGTCTTAAAATAAGATTCTAAAGGGAGCAATATGTTATAGGTAGGACTAAAACCTTGTAACAATGAGGATGGTGTGACTTTGGGACAGATCTCCTGGGGAGACAATGAGCTTCGCTGGAGATCTTGTTTAGGATGTTATCCAAACTTCTGCCAAGAATGACAAATGTTTTCTTGATCCTGCCTTGAGGCAGGAGATTATACTAAATAATATCCTCAAGTCCTTTCCAGCTATATTTTTTCTATGACTATGATATTGTACTTGTGACTGGTAATTTATTGTTTGAGATTCCTTTGTTACAGTTTTGCCAGCTTAAAACTATTCAGATCTGAAACAAGGGGATGAATTTTTTTCCTCCAATACAGCCCAGCTTGCTTAAGGCTGGTTCAATAATTTGAATTTTTATTTATTTCCCTGCCAACAAGGACAGCAGAAACAGATTTCTTGCAGGAGACACACAAATCTTGAGGAAGAAAAAGTTTAGTAAGAGATTTTTGCATGTCTATCTAAAACAGTCAATTCTGGACCCTTTTTGTGTCCCTTAATTCCTCTTTACCCTCTTCTCAGTTCTAGAAAATACATAGCTAGCCAGGGATAAGACTTGTCTTTTGTAAAACTTATTTCACTAGTTCTGAGACTGTGCTTAGTACTGCCAGCTCTAGACTCTTAGCAGATTGTCTAAGGATATAACATGACATGAGCAGTGAGGAATCACAGTCCAAGAGGTGTTTTTCTGTGTAATTTTTTTTTCCTGAAGAGATAACATAGGTAAATTAAAAGAAAAGGAATATAAAGAGAAAAACAATGAATCATTTCAAACACAGAACAAACTAGTCAATTGCATAAAGCAAATAAATTCAGATAGGTTATGGAAAGGGTCAAAACAGGTAGGGCTGAAAAATAATAGCCAGAGTTCCTTGACAGGAATCTGACAAGTTTCTCACTTGACAAGACAGAGTCTTTGAAGGGTTCAAGAGCTACCTGTTTCCTAGCTGCCACAGGAATGGGGGCCAGTATTTCGTCCCTCTAGTCAGGACATAATGCATCAGCACTAACCAAAGAAGCATCATCTTCCGACATATGGTCCTGTTTTGTCACACCAATTTTCCTATATATTCCTTGCTCATGGAGGGTCTATCTAGTCTTTCTTAAAGTGTTTAGATTGAATTACACTTGCTTTTGTATGCCTAGCTTTTCTTTTTTTTACATTTATTCTTATGGTCTAACTTCCATTTGCTGTCCAAGCAGCACTTCCAGACTTTTTTTCTAAAAGCACAGCAGAACTGTACCTAAGTCCAGCCATATTTAGAAGAACTTTCATCTGGATAAAAAGTGTTTTCCTGAGTAAAGCTCTAAGTTTCTTTTACAGATCTACTCCTTTGAGTAAAACAGTCATTTAAGTACATTTCTCTAAAAAACATATTTTCAGAGCCAGCTGCAACTGGACAGTTGGATACATGAAGGAACTAAGATGATGATGAGCCACAATTTATGAAAAGGAACAGCAACATGCAAATTTAAAACCAACATATTCCAACAAAGATTTTTTAATGTTTTACAGACTTTTTAAAATAATTCTAAGCAGAGGTCATTCTGGTCTTCAATGTATCTCATATATTGAGAATAGAAAAATTCAGGTCTCCAGAATGTGACAGAGTTATGTGGTAGAGTCATAATTGTGCTGACTGCTCCTCGTCCCCATGTATCTAAAGGCTGTGCCCTCTCCAGCATTTAAATGTGGATGTGTAACATTTTTCTCAGGCTATATACTTGCTGACAGCTTAACTGGCTATTGTTCCTGACTGTCTAAAAAAGAAGAGAGATTTTGGGTTTGTACCCTGCCTTTTTGTCCCCTTGCATTTGTCTGCTCTGTGTTTCTGTCAGCTAAGCAGTCCAGCTGTAAGCTTTCATAATACTAATCATTATCCGCACATTACCCAAAGAACAACATCCCTGTTCCTGCCCCTCCACTAAAATAACAGGCTAAGGGAAAACAGTGCAGACAACTAGGCACTTTTTGTCTTTTTTTTCTTTCTTTTTTATTTTTTTTCTTTGCAAGAATATTCTTTCTTGTGAGGTTTTGATGTTTCCATCGCTGTGTGGTTTTGGCTGGTTCAGAGAGACTATGCAAAGAAGTGCCTCTCTTGTAATTTTAGGTCCAATGCAAGAGACAGCTAAAATACAAGAAGAAAACAAAAAGCATAACTTATTTTCCAAGGCTCAGATACAAGTTCAAAAGGTAAACTTTAACTTTACTAGAATTGCTTTAAATTCATTATATCATGAACCGCACAGAGGACAATTAAAAGAAGGTGCCAGGGGATTATTAATACATAGTTTGACATAGTTACCAATATTGGTATGTGAACATTTTATTGCAATAGAGTAGGACATTTATTTTTCTATTGCTATTACTATTACTATTACCATTACCTTTATCATTACTGTTAATAATATTGTTTACCATAAAAAGCAATAAGTCTTCCCAAGTCAATCCGCTGTTAACCCTTCACCTTAGTCACTTGCAGATTTGTGTCTTGGCATCTCTCTTAATGGGTGATATCTAGTGACCATGACCAAAGGACCTCTGTTCAAAGACCTCTGTCCCACCTCTGGACCCTCACACATCATGAGACTGGACTTAATCCAGTCAGCATACCACATCTGCTCACAGGGAATGCCAGAAACTGATAGATCCTTTTGATGGTTTACTCACAAACCATATATTTTTTGAAGTGAATTAATTTTTATGCTAACTTTGGTATCCAGATGACTTTCGAAGATAATGAGATCTCCTAGAATGCTATGACTAATGTCAATTGTGAGAGTTAGCTGCTGAGGTATGTAACATACGAAGCTGTCATTTTATCTGTTACACTGAAGTTGAACAATAGTAGTAAGCTTTAACTTTGAGTTTCCTATTTATCATAATTGAAAAACATTATAATTGGTCTAACATTGCACTGGGACCCAGTGTTCTCAGTATTTTTGGAAGTATTTAAGCAAGAGACAGGAAGATTTCTTCCCACTCAAACCTTACCAAAAAAAATCGGTGGTTTACAACATTTAAAAGGCAGTAAACAGTAAAACCCAAGAAGAGCATTGCCTCATGTTTCACAGGCAATGTTTGTACTTTTTGAGTAATTACTTGGAAAACAAATTCTTGCATATATGTTCCTGTGAAACTTCATGTTTTTAAATAAAATACAAAATAATTTCTAAGCTCAGTGGTCAAGAAAACATTACCTTAGTTGTAATGATTAAAGACAGCTTCTAATTAATAATGTTCACCACTCTTTACTTGGTAAAGAAATAAATGTTTAGATACCTAATTAAGTCTACTTTTAATTAATAAAATTTTACATCAGTATATATATACTTCATGAAGCACTGTTTGTATAATATTTAAAGATCAGGATTAAAAAAATAGTTATCTTGCTACAAAATCTATAGCCTCTAAATCATTAAACTCTATTTACATCTAAATCAAAAATTACCCCCAGACTGTATGAAAGAAAGGAGTTAATATGAGGTCAGGTAACACACTAGTTCAGTCAAAATAGAAGGAAATTTTAGGTTGCAGCTTAAACAGCCTTCTTTTCTTGACATTTGGAGTAATACTGCCAATTCTCAAAATTTTAATGTTAGTCTTTTAAGAGACTTTATTTTTTTTAAGCCTCAGATGACAAAACTTATTTCTATACTTTATTTTATATTTCTGGTTCTTACAGACATGCAAAAGAGTGTGCAAATGTAACACAGGTATGGTAACTACTGAAGGGAGGAGGCAAAGAAAGAACTTCTATTGATTTATTTTAAATCAGCAATGAGTATATTTTCATGATAATGCCATATTCCTATAACATGGCTTCCATTCCTTTTTTTTCAGTATTACAGGAGTCTAACTTTGCTGATTATGTTCAGATGTTGTTAAACAGTTCAAACAATTTCTGATTAAAAATATCATATTTGAATAATATATGAAAAGCTTTTGGAAATAAAAATATAATCTTGTAAATCTCTCTCTGATTTATAGTTCAGTTCTCTAATTTTTTTTAATATAGATGTATTCATATTTTCCACTTTAATCTTCCTTTATAGAATGACATGCACTATTTCTGTTAAGTCATCCAGTCTTGACCAAAGTACTATAGATGGCACTGCAGAGCACATGAACTTTTTTTTCCAAACTCAATTCACTCCATTATTGTTCTTGCTACTGCACTGTAGGTATAGGCATAAATAGAAACCCTGTCCTGAAATTTATGGATCTTTTAGAGGATCAGTTCAGAATGTGTCTAATTAGATTGAATCTTGTGTAATGTACTATGAAACACAACTGAATAAAATCTTTTTATAGTCAAAGATTCTCTTCTCTCTTTTATCTCATTGTGAGCTACCATGCCTCTCCCAGCTATACAGCTCCACCTACTAACCCTTTGCACATTTCTTATCTTTAGTCAGCATTAACAGTGCTTATAATGAATTTTTTTTTTAATAAAATTGTACTTGCATGTGGGCTCCAGACCAAAATGTATCACTGTGAGTCTGTGGATGGCTATGTCCCGATTAAAGGGAAAAACACTCAGTCTATACAATCATTTATGAATAAAAGCCCAGGCAATTCCATTATTGATTGCATACTTTCTAAATATGCTAGTTTCTGAATGTTTATGTATAGATCAATGCGACTCCAGAAATAGTTTGGGATGATCTTCTTTGAAATATTAATGTGCACAGTAAATCAGGTCTACCTGAAAAGCCTGGCTAATGTCTAAGGAAAGGCATCAGATTCATCTAGCTGACAGACCCAGGATTTCATCAGTGTAACTTAATCCATTTATACTTCACACTGAAGTAGCCAAGGTCCACAAACACATACTCCTTGTACAATTACAAGGCTGTAACTTGCCCCTTTTTTAAAATCTTCACTCTACTGTTAATCATTTTACCAATTGCAGCTGTGTAAGCATTGGCTAGACTCAGAGGTACTTTTCTGAAATTGTTTGCCTTTCTCATAGCAAGGTTCAAGTGCTAATAATATGGGTAAAGCAAATATGAGTCTCGAGTCTGAGATGATATACTAGCACATCTATTTAATAATGTGATATGCAAAGAAGACAGTAATGGTATTTTAGACTTTAGAACACTACAGCAACATAATGAAGGAGGTGTTCTGCCTGCTATAGGATACAGTACTGAGTCCAGTTTTGAAAAATACTGTCCAATTAATATTCTAAATATGGACATCATTCAAAACCCAGCAACACAGTGCTTCACAGTCCCATCTTATGTTAATCAAATAAGCTTAACTTATTTAACTAGTCAAAGAGAAATTACGAGATAGACTTGGTCACATTTTGTAAGAGAATATTTGGTGATGGAGAATGTTTCTGATGGTAAGTTTTTTAAACTGGAAGACAAAAGGATAATGGACCACAACAGAAAATGAAGCAAGAACCAGGCAAATTAAAACTAGTTAGTAAACGATAATTTTAAAATGATACCTGGCTAAGATGTGACAGATGATCAGAAAACTAAACAGTGATAATGGTGCAGTTGGTAATCTATAGCATTAACTCTTTAATGTCAGATATTTTCTTGGAGATACGGTCTCATCCAATAAAATGTTACTAATGCGATGCATGAAATTTCAAATAAAATATTCCACTTAATGTTACAAAGACCAGCTAGATGATCATGAAGGTCCTCTACTGTTATAAAAAAAATCTTTTCTAGTGTTGATAATAAACTGGCAAGTTTTGTTTTGTTAAAAAGAATAGAAATAAATAACTTTGACTTCAAGACACTGTGAAAATACATATTCAGATATGAAACTATGACAGAAGACTAGCTATAATTTATAGCTGAACAATAATTTATCTTTTCAGCTTCCCACCCTCTCTTGAATTAAACATTTCACAGGTTTCACTGGCAAGAAGAATCCAGATGGAGCCAATGAAAAAAATTAAAGAAAACAGCTTTGTCATAAGAAATCAGCTACTTAAAGCCATTTCTTCAGAACTCTTTCATGCAGAGCCAAAAATAAAAGTATCCACCTCCAAAATATTAAACTCCTCTTGCCCCTCACCATGTGCTGTTTAGTTAATTTTTTTTCTGTTTTTCTGTGTTCACTGTAAGGTACTAGTGCATCAGAGAAACTAGTCAAGATTTTTGACAGTTAAAGTTTTCTGGTCAGCATGGTGCATCATGCCTTCTACCATATGATAAAGTAACTCTGGCTGCTCAGCTGGCAGAGTAATTACAGTATTTTAACCATCACAGCATTGATTTTTCTAGAAATATAAAAATAACTTAATTTTATATTGTCAAGTGTACAAAATACTATCCTTAAATGCAAAAGCAACAGGCAGCATGTGGCAGACATATAAAAAAATGTTGTAGCACACTTCCCAAAATAAAAACACAAGTAATAGTCATTTGTGAGTTAAATAAGAATTACTGTTTTATAATACATAAAGGGATATTTTCCCCCTCATTTTTCCCTTTATTTTTGCTATAGTACTGTCAAGGTTCAGCAAACATTCTGGAAAACTTCAAAAGGGTCCAATTGAGTTTGGTTCAGCCAAATTTGGGCCCCACATTGGATGCCAAAAAACTGTCATTGTTTAGCTCCAACCTGGTTAATTTTGGCAGCTAAAACTGGGCAGTTGGTTCTTAGTTTCTTTCCCCCCACCCACAAGGAAAGGTAAATGAGAGGAAAAAACCTATCTAGTTGGAAACTAAAACTACAGTTTCAATGAAATTATTATAATAACAATAAGAACAACAAAAATAGTAGTATTATAATTAGAAAGTGATAAAATATATACAAATATATGTGATCATGCCCCCACCTGACCCCCTGCTGACTACAAATTCTGTAGAGTACACACAAGGTAATGGGTCTGCGGCTAGGAGGGAGCTGGACTAACAAACTGGATTCAGGAATGCTCAGTTCCAGGATTAGGAGCAACAGACAGAAAAGGTTCTCACTCAATTTCAGACAGTGCAGAAGAGGGCAAGAGCCTTGTGAACTCTCAATTTTATACTGAGTATAGACATATAGGGAATGGAATGCTCTGTTAGTTTAGGACCACCTTTCCTGTCTGTCTCCTTCCAGGTGTGGCCCTTTTCTTCCAGCTAGAGGATGGCCTTGGTTACTATAGGAAAAAGTATAACCATTGGCCTTTTAGTGTGCCAATGCCCTACGTTTTCTCTTCTAAAGAGGATGTCTAGGGATGTCTCAAAAACATGCAGTTAGCTTTCAGTGAATGAAGTTACTTAGAGCAACTGAGCTAGAGTCACAAAACTGACTTTAATTTAGCTCAAACCATAAGTACTTTGCAAAATGCTGCAATGATTTTTGAAGAGTGATTTTGGCATTACAATTATTTTAAACTTTGTTATACCTTGCAAAATAAATGTCACAAAAAAAAGTGTCCTGATAAGTTTATATAAATATTGTTATATTATGAAAATTACACAGCATCAAAGGAAAGGCAGTGGGAAACAGAAGCAAAGAGAAAAAAGGCTCTGAGAGGTCATGTGGGCATGCCAAAATTAAAAGGAAAAAAAATCCCTTCAAAGATCCTCTCAAACAGATTTGTACTTAACTCCACACAATAAATTACAAAATTAAGGTATTTCAGTTCTTTTTGATCTTTCATCTAGGCAACTAGGTACTGTGTCAAGGCAAAACAGCCTTTGCTGTTCTATTAATAGTTCAATACCTCCATTTCCCAGAGGAAATTAAGCACTTTTTACAAAAGGGAAACATTGCAAATATGCATGGGCTCCTCTTATCTAAATAAATGCCACACATTGTTCCAAGACACTATAGAAGGTTGTGTTTCTTCATACATGGGAAGACAATATATGTTTTATACATAAATTATTTTAGAGTAAAAAGGGAGAAAACAGAAACAACTAAAGCAAGAAACCTGTAATTCATAGAACACCCTTTCTCTGTAATTGCCTCCATCTTCAGTAACCTCACAGCATGACCTCTTCCCACTGCTAGGCAGGAAGATTCCTTGTATTTAAAAGGGCAGTTGTTTATTTTCAAAGTCAAGAAAAGCAGACAGGCACCAAACATCTTCATATAGTTTTATGTTTCACACAAACACACATATCTAATGGAAGCAGAAAATTAAGTCAGTCAGTCATTTTTATTCCTGGGACATACATGGAAAATATCACAGTGTTGGAAAAAGTGTGGTAAGCAATATGCACAGATACAGAGGAAGAACAGAAGTAACAGAGCGGATTGCAGCCCAGAGCAGTTTAGCACAGTTAACCAAAGGCTTGTCCAAAGAATACATGTTTCATGTGGTGGGACTTCTGCCCGCAGACAGCAAGTATTCTGGTTCAAAGTTCAGTTGTGGTTATGCACAGAGGGCTCTAACAGAGTTCAAGCAAGCATTTGTAAGCTGAAAGTCACATGTATGCTCATCAGCCTTCCCAGAGTAGATTGGAGTGTTTGGTGCCTCGCACACTTGAGACTGGGATGAAATTAGGCACCAACAGAAGCCTGCACTGAGTGTATCCTTGCGTCAATGACAATTTCCACTTGTGTAAAGAAAGAAATAAAGAACTTTACTCAAAGTAGATGCCACAATGCCTCTATTATATTACCAAAATGTCATGGCAAAGTCCATATAATCACATTTTCTAAAACATCAGCACTGTTTTGAATTGTTAACCTGTTCAGTTTGCACAAGTTTTTCAGCCACTGAAGTCTGAAGGTCTTTAACTTACAATCTACTTACCCAGTTTAATAGCCTTACTCAGAAGAGCTTTTCACACCATACAGTTAAGGCTGCAAAGGTAATCAAGAACATTTTGAAAAATGAGCGCCATGAAAATCAGCTTGTAGTACTGACAGCAATTATGTTGTCCACTTTTGCCTCTTGGAGTTTAATCGATAATTGTGCAATATTTGAATTTTCATCCCTGAACTCATTGTCTCCCTCTTTACAAAATCTTACAGAGGTGTCACAATCTCATACATGTGACACTTCTTTTG
The DNA here is from genome assembly GCA_013389865.1 of Piaya cayana. Taxonomy (NCBI): domain Eukaryota; kingdom Metazoa; phylum Chordata; class Aves; order Cuculiformes; family Coccyzidae; genus Piaya; species Piaya cayana. The sequence goes on from WAAB01025374.1 coordinate 29,308, forward strand.
AGGCTGATGACTCCTATCTCATTACAAAATTTTCTCCGTTCAAAGCAAATTAATAACAGTATTTTTCAAAAGTGTTTCAAGTGAACACTTTCCAAAGGTGGGCACTGAAATATCAGGTAATGATTTGAAACCACATAATGCTTCCACTGTGGTCTTTGGCACCTTTCTCTTCACTGAAAGGAACCAACACAGACACATTATGGAAAGGCCTGATCTTTTAAGTAGTAGCGTAGCCCTGATTGAATTGTCTATATTTATGGAAGGGACAAAGATAGAGTGGAGGAAGCATACCAGGGGGACAGTATGTTACTGTCAGTATTGGATTGATATAGACACATACATATGATTCAGTTGTTACAGATTTTTTCTTCCCTTTTACACACTCTTTATATCCTCTCACTTAAACTTCAGAAAGGCAGAGAAAACTTCTGCCCATAGCCTTGCCCTTAACTTGTTGTGTGACTTCAAGCTGATTTATTTCTATTCCTGTTTTTGTGTTAAGGCTTTCTTGATTTTCAACTTTCTTCACCATCTGCCTCTAAACAGGAGCTGCTACTCATAATGGATTTAGGCTTTCTCATCACAGCAGAACCATCTTTCTGTTTCTGACTCCTACACTGAAAAAAATAGTCCTTTAAATAATACTGCAATGCAATTCAACAGAGTGGTTATAAACCTATTACACAGTTTCATATAGTTTCCTACAACAACAGTAGCAGAAAAACTCCACAGCTGCAAGTTTAGTCACCTATTATTCAAGTATATACTTCACTGAGACAAGGGTAAGCCAGAGAGGGACAGGCCACCATTAGCTTTCTTTTCAGTAGGAGTCCTTAACATACAGCTTCATTCCTTGAAGCTTTTAGAACCAAAGGAGTGAAGCAGAATCCTAGAGCTCTGTGGTTAATAGCTGTTTTCTTGTCTACAAATGAAAGAGAGTATATGAAGAATTGCTTTTGTTCAGGCAAGTGGATAGCATAGCCACCTTCACTGGCTGCACCGTGTATGGATGTTTCATTGAAAGATGATTGGAGAAGGGCAGTTACCTGGATTTATTTTGCGAAAAAAAGAAAAATGTGTTGATACTGTTAGTTGAAAATCTTCTGAAGTGGCTTGGATTGAAGGTAACCAGTCTGGCAGAGAGGCCACATTTATTTCATTTTTTCTGCTCTCAATTTGTCATATAGGTATGTTTTCTTGTAAGCCTGACTATGCTGTTTGCCAGTCTCTAGGGATCATGGGAAGTTCCTGTTTAGAACTAAATGTGCATATAAAGCTGATGGATAGTTCTGAAATACAGTTTGGGAGACAAGGCAAAACATCTGCAAAAAGGGACCATCCACGAAGACTCTGAGATGATGGAAAATCAGAACAACATATAGGGTTCGAACAGAGTACCTGGTTTGCAGAAGGGCACTGGTTGACTGCCAGGCTAAAAGAAGCCTATTCTGCAAAAATGTTGAGAGGTTTGTTTAAAGTCTAATGGTCAGAAAACTTAAACTTTCTCGCATTCAGGAGGGTTGTTTTTTTTTTTTTTTTTACAGAAAAGCCTAGAATGGCTGACTGAAAAATAACATTTAATCTTCTCATATTAATGACAAAGCTGTGGAAAGTTTCACCTCAAGCTTCTGACTTTCACTGAAGTAAACATTAACTGTAGAAAATGTTGACAATTGTAGGTTCTTCACTCTTGAGTTTAGCTCTAGCAAGAAACTAAAGGAGCATTTATTGAGAGGGAAGTTCTTCAGATTATTTTGATTTTTTCCCATTTGTCTTGGCACATTGTTTCTTAATATCTGTTAGAGTTTCTTGAAGACAGAGAACATGCACATGACCACTGCCTCACTCTTTAGGACAATAGCTCAAGCTTTTAAATTTACAGGCAACAGGTGATTTAAAAAAAACCTTCTTGACCTACATAATCTTATAGTTTCCTTTTCTATGCAAACAAACCCAATATTACTGTTGTAAAGAAAAGTTTATTACTTTTACATTTAAGTTATTCTACTGTGCATGAAGACCATTAGCCTACGTAGAAAACAGCCTGGAAAAACGGTTGTGGAGTATGCGTTGTACTATTAAAATTTTGTTTGTTTGTTTTAATTTGGATGACTAAGACATGAAACTAGGTGTCTTTTCTTTACCCTTACTTTTCAAAGGAGATGCTTTGTTTCTTTTAATCTAAGAGTAGCAGGATACCAGTATTCTGCAAAGACTTATACCATACAAAATTCTGTTGCCTTTCTCAGTATCTAAGTAGCAAAGACATAATAAATTCTTTTTGGCAAGTAGCTGAATACTTGCAATGCAGTATGCTATTTTTAAAGAGTTTTGCTGAATGTTTTTGGTATATACAACATTTACTTAAAGGAGTTTTAGACAATAAATTCTGTGGGGAAATGTTTTGATGTATTTTTCATGGCCAATCCAAAATGTCACATCATGCAACATTTAGATATCACCTGGGAACTCTTCTTCGGTGGTATTAAGAGGCATGGTTAAGTCTCAGGCCATTGCTGTTATAGAATTAGTATTTTCCTTTGAAAAAAGAAAGATATGCAAATCTAGAAACAAATTTCTAACCGAATATGAAACTTCCTTCTAAATACCGAGATCAATGCAAGGCAAAGAGGACAGTCAATGAGACATGTGAAGACAGAAGGTTGTTCATCTGTTAAAAAAGGTCAGTGCAGCAGGCTTGCAGCTAATGAGCCACAAGCAATTCAGCTGTGATGCCAGTGCCAAGCTGTACTGCATGACTGTCAGAGGGGATCTGCTGATCAGATATCCTCAGCTACAGCAGAAATGAAATAGCAAGAAGTGCTGAGAATATTATGAGCAGATCTCTCTGGAGATCAGCCACATACTGACACCATAACAGCAGCCGTGAGAAACCTTTTCATCACTTGCAGATGGAAGAATTGCTAAGGATCCTTGTTTCTTAACTCTCTGAGGTGTTTAATAGATGCTTTGTAAGTGTTTCTATATGTTGTTTGCAGGATTGGGAAGGCTGACTGCTTCCCAGGCACGAGAGAATATCTTTTGTACAGGAGAAGGACAGAATGGTGCCTAAGAACTTAGGTACCAGAAACAGTAAGTAATTGCCATTGCAACAAAAAAGCTTGGTGGAAAATATTTTAAAAATCCCTGAAACTGAAATGAGTAATGGCTAAAATACTGAGGAAGAGATACCTGAAGCAAATCTGCAAATAGATGAATTTCCTAATGATTGATTGTGTGTAGGCAGTTTCTATTATTAGCAATGTCATAACATATTTTTCTAACAAAATAGTTAAGAAATAAAGGTTATAAGCAGCTTTACATGCTTTATAAGTGTGTTTGTGCACTAGAGAAGAATAATTTTGCAGTAAATATTTCTTCACCTTTTCTTCAGGTGTGCCCAAGCCAATATACGTCAAGTTATGCCACTTGGATTTGAAAATCATATTTAAGTACTTCAATTCAATTCTACTAGAAAAAGAATTCCCATGGTAAATGTTTTTCTTCTGATAAAGGCTACACACTTGTTGAGCTGATGTGCAAATAAATCTAGATCTAGCATACTCTAAAATGTTTGATTAAACTGTTGCTCAGGAAATGTCATCGAATTTTGGGCTGAGCACCTCTATTATTCTGGGTATATGTGTTATGTTAATCTGATAATTTAAGTGTCGGTGAAAAAAATGTTTGATATCGTAAACACAAATGACGCTAAGTTGTCTCAACATTCAAAATGCTGCTCAGAGAAAATCATAAACATTTAAAATCAATGAATTGAAGAGTAGATTATAGGATGAAATGAATTAGCTGAGAGTTTTTTTTCAGAATTACTGTGATGTCATGTAACAGAGGGAACTGTGTGAGCATGACCTCAGACTGTCTCAGTTTTTCTGTGAAAGTGCTGGCAACCCACAATGCACTTTCCAGCCACCTCACAGGCTTTGCACCAGATGGTTATGCAAAGGGCGGTTGTTTTATTAATCCACATTACAACATGTATTTTGTCAGTACAGCTTGTCACTAGATGGCTGCAAGTAACCCATGAAGCTTTCTGAGCATACACATGCTCTAAGGAAAAAAATTGTGGCAGCTGAGTAACAATACAAATGGTAGCAGTAGTGATTTCGGTATAAATGTGGACTTATGCTACAGTGCAAATGTATTTTGCATTGCTAAGTGGAGAATCAAAACTTGATTGCAAATACTTTCACTATTTTTGCAACAGTTACGCAGAAATAAAGATGAAACATTTTCCGTGTAATTGAGACAGGATGTGCTTACAAAGCAGTCAGTACAAAAATAGAGGAAATCAGCATTAATACACAGTCACCACCTGGATGCACTTGGGCTAGAAGATATATTGGATTTGTATGGAAATGTTTTGGTAGCAAGGTGTCTACCAGGGTGGCTTCTGTAAGAAGTTGCTAGAAGTTTCTGCTGTCCCATAAAGCCAATGCCAGCTGGCTTCAAGATGGACCACTGGTCAAAGCCAAGCTTGATTGAGAAGGTAGTAGCACCTCTGTAACAACATATTTCAAAGAAAAATAAGACAAACTGCTGAGCAACTGCAGCCAGAGAGAGGAATGAGAATACATGAAACAGGCACCAAAGTTAGTGAAAGAAGAAGAGGAGATACTCCAAGCACCAGAACCTAGATTCCTGTGCAGCCTGAGGTGAATAGCATGGTTAGGTAGGCTGTCCAGCTGCAACCCATGGAGAACCCCACCCTGTAGCAAGTGGATGTGCCGAAAGGAGGCTGAGATGCCTTGGGAAGTCTGCAGTGGTGCAGGCTGTGGAATGAGGATGCCATGCTGGATCAGATTTACTGACAGAACTTGTGACCCCATGGGGGACTCATGCTAGAGTGGTCTCTTCCTGAAGAGCTGCATCCTGTGGAAAGTATCCACACTGGAGCAGTTTGAAGAACTGTAGCCCATGGAAAGGATTCACTTTGGAGAAGTTTGTGGAGATCATTCTTCTGTGGGAGGAGCCCTGTACTGGAAAAGGGGAAGAGCATAAGAATTCCCCTTTCAAAGAGGAAGGATAGCAGACACAATGTGTGATGAACTGATGCAACATCCATTCTCCATCCTCCTACACCAATCAAGGGGAGGAGACACAGAAAATCAGGAGTGAAGTTGAGCCCAGGAGGAAGTGGGAGGTGGAGGGAAGGTGTTCTAAATTTTGGTGTTAGTTCTTGTTACCCTGCTCTGCTTTTGATCTGTAATAAATTAAACTAATTTCCCCAAGTCTGTTTGGACCCTGCTGGTAATTAGAGAGTGATCACTCCCTTTTCTTATCTCCACCCATGGGCCTTTCATTGTATTTTGTCTCCCCTACCCAGATGAGTAGTGGAGTAATAGAGTGGCTTTGGTGGGCACGTGGTATCCAGCCAGGGTCAACCCATCACAACAGAACAGAATTTTGCCAAATTCTCTCTTTGAAGTTATGGAAGACTTCATTGTGTTGAGTTAATATTGACTCAGGTTTCCCCACCTGATGTAATTCTGTCTTACGTATGCAGCAACATGCCCAACACCTGTCTCCTTAATAATGTCAAAAAGAGAATAAGCTCAAAGGAAATTCAAATATAAGCAGGTTAGGGGGAAGAAAAAAAAAAGACGTTTGCANAGACGTTTGCATGTTCTGGTTTTGAGTATTCAGATAAGAGTTTTGACTGTCTTCCTCTGTTCAACTACTTTCCCTCCTCTTGCCCACTCTCTATACAGTGTGAAAAATACTATTGTAAAGCTAATCTTGCACCACTTGATAATATCAACAGTATTATGCTAGTTCATTTCTTAAAATTCTTCTTTATTAAAGCAATATATGTATACACAGATAATTTTGCAATTTCTATACAATTTTTACTTTTCCAAATAATATTTTATTAGAGAAGTAGAAGAAATAACGTCTGTGAATCTTTGTTCTACAAGCTAAAATCCACACCATCTTCTTCCACAGTAACTGTTATTTTAGTATTCAGTAGCTCAAGTAATCAGCTTCACAGTGAGAATACTATTAATCATTTGTTTAACAATCAAAATGGGATGCAGTGTCCCAGTCTGGTAGATGTTGATTTGAAAAGGGCATTTTATCCATAGTGTATATTAATGTACATAGATTAAGTATATTCAAAGTCCTGGCAGAAATAATAGGCAAGTTACATACAAAATTTAGTATATAGTACATGCTCACCCATTTTCAAGAAATGGAAATTAAATATCTACATTAAATGTTCCTTCTGCATAACAGGAAGATAGTACAGACAATTTAGAAACATTAACTTTTGTTTAATGAAGCATTCTGCTATAACAACAGGAGAGGGAGAAGGAAGACTTGTAGGAGGTAGTACAAGACATCTTAAAACACTCTTTCTGACTTGTCTTTGAATGGAGGCATGCTAACCTGACAAGGTGAAAGTTATTCCTCGGAAGATAATTTTTAAAAGCTTCTTTGGTGTAAAAAAACATAACCAAACAAAAAAGACCAAGACCTTGAAACTGATGCATATCCCTCTCTTAGAAAGGTACTAATAGTCAGATAGGAGCATAGGACAGAAGTGTTTATAGATGACATATGTATTCCCTCCATAGCTTTACAGATTTTTTGACTCAGTTGAAAACCCTTATAGTTTAAATTACAGTGAACTGGAAAGTCTATGGTACTTTTTAAATGACACCAATTAATAATTCAACTAAATGAGTCTCCTCCTTAAAGTACAGCTGCCCTAA
>WAAB01025374.1:36603-93596 GCA_013389865.1 Piaya cayana
CTCCTTAATAATGAAAAAAAGAAAATAAACTCAAAGGAAATTCAAATATAAGCAGGTTAGGGGGAAAAAAAAAAAAAAGACGTTTGCATGTTCTGGTTTTGAGTATTCAGATAAGAGTTTTGACTGTCTTCCTCTGTTCAACTACTTTCCCTCCTCTTGCCCACTCTCTTTCTATACAGTGTGAAAAATACTATTGTAAAGCCAATCTTACACCACTTGACAATATCAACAGTATTATGCTAGTTCATTTCTTAAAATTCTTCTTTATTAAAGCAATATATGTATACACAGATAATTTTGCAATTTCTATACAATTTTTACTTTTCCAAATAATATTTTATTAGAGAAGTAGAAGAAATAACGTCTGTGAATCTTTGTTCTACAAGCTAAAATCCTCACCATCTTCTTCCACAGTAACTGTTATTTTAGTATTCAGTAGCTCAAGTAATCAGCTTCACAGTGAGAATACTATTAATCATTTGTTTAACAATCAAAATGGGATGCAGTGTCCCAGTCTGGTAGATGTTGATTTGAAAAGGGCATTTTATCCATAGTGTATATTAATGTACATAGATTAAGTATATTCAAAGTCCTGGCAGAAATAATAGGCAAGTTACATACAAAATTTAGTATATAGTACATGCTCACCCATCTTCAAGAAATGGAAATTAAATATCTACATTAAATGTTCCTTGTGCATAACAGGAAGATAGTACAGACAATTTAGAAACATTAACTTTTGTTTAATGAAGCATTCTGCTATAACAACAGGAGAGGGAGAAGGAAGACTTGTAGGAGGTAGTACAAGACATCTTAAAACACTCTTTCTGACTTGTCTTTGAATGGAGGCATGCTAACCTGACAAGGTGAAAGTTATTCCTCGGAAGATAATTTTTAAAAGCTTCTTTGGTGTAAAAAAACATAACCAAACAAAAAAGACCAAGACCTTGAAACTGATGCATATCCCTCTCTTAGAAAGGTACTAATTGGTTTAGTGTTTTGTGGGAGTGGTTGGACTCAATGATCCAGTGGGTCTCTTCCAACCCGGTGATTCTGTGATTCTGTAATAGTCAGATAGGAGCATAAGACAGAAGTGTTTATAGATGACATATGTATTCCCTCCATAGCTTTACAGATTTTTTGACTCAGTTGAAAACCCTTATAATTTAAATTACAGTGAACTGGAAAGTCTATGGTACTTTTTAAATGACACCAATTAATAATTCAACTGAATGAGTCTCCTCCTTGAAGTACAGCTGCCCTAAATCACAACCCATGTCTCCTGGAGACACAACCTAGCATCCACTGTCAAGTTAAAAGCTGCCAACCAAAAAAAGCCCTGAACTATCAGAGATATTATGCCCACAGCAGTGGAGGATGTTATATCCAGATGAGAACTATTCCTGTTTTCCAACCAACTCATCAATCTCTTTCTCTCTGACAAAACTTTTAAGGTGTTTTTTCACAATAGGTCCCAAAATAAGCAATTAGACAACACAATGTTTTCCTCAGGTTGATGTATTATGTACTGAGACACAATTGACCTTCAAGGCATGAGAAATACCAGAAAACAGCAACTGTTCTTAAGTTGTTAAAATGCTTGAATGAAATCTTATGGCAGAAAGGGTGCTTTCAACCAGCTATCTTGTCTCCATAATCAGATGAGTGTTCTTTCCCTCCTGCAGTCTATGAACTGATATTTTATGTTATAACTAAAGCTAAACTAGACTCCAGAGCCAGCATAAGATTTATTTTTTTCTGCTTGCAGTATTTGAGGTGAGAACTGGACTTCTGTACTTCTATTGAAAATGTTTTTAGATTGTATGCATAATGGAAGATATAAGGTGGAATGAATTGTTTGTTTTCATCATCAGTGCTGTTTTTTTATTTTTAACTGCTACATAGACACTTATAAGACAGAGATACCAGTCTCTGTAAGTTATAACAGCTGGAGGAAGCAGTCTGGTTAGACACATGCATTACAGTAGTCCTTTTAAAAACATAGTATTGTTTTGGGGGAATATAATTTTCAGTTATGTTCCAGGCAATACGAATTACCTACCATTAAACAGTATCAAGCCAGTCCCCAACTCTTCCCTTCCCCTGTGAGTGGAGTGCAGACAGCATCTTGTTTCACTCCTTGGACTGCTTGAGGTACGCGTGGGTAGAAGTTAAGTTTGTCACTCCAAGCCTCATCACTGTGGTAGTTTAGGACGTTTTCTTCTTCTTTTCCTCTTCAAATACTTTTCTGTTCCTTGTATTTCATTTGGAAAAAATATGTGATAAATCGAACTCATTTTGAAAACATCCTTCTTCTAGGCCCTCTGGAACACTATATGGGTTTCAGTGTGTTTGGGAACTTGGATTTTCTGATGTTTATGTAAATGTCCTATTGTACATTCATCCCTCTGTGCACAAGTGAACAAGATGATATGAATTGGTGCTTGTAGCTGAAAAATAGTAAGGTTCAAAATGTGGTTATGCTATCTAATAAGTGGCCTGAAAACAGACTGGATATGCACAGAATCATCTGCTTTGAGCCAAAAAGGTATAGTTATGTACCAAATGGGGTTTTCATTTGGTCAGAAGTTCCATCAGCTGCAAAGGAATTGATTTGGTTATTTCCAATTATACCTATTGCTTTGCAGCTGTATTTAATTATAACTCAGTTTTGAGAATTCAAAAGTCTAATTATCAGATTTCCAGAAGAAACCTGACAGGCATCTGCATGATACAAAATGGAAATGCAAAGATTGGGCTGGACTTTCTGTCATAAGATGGGTGAATGAGCTGCTCAAGTGCCAAGTGTCATACTCCCTATACAGAAAATCTGTGATGACCCAAAGTCGAAGTTATGATCATTCAAATTAAATGTGAATTAGAGCATTGTGCAAAATACAAAGAAAGGAATTGTATATCCAGGCGGATTATTTATGGTTTGGTTTGTAGTTTGTTTGGTTTTTCTCTCACTATTCTCAATAAAAGCTTGTTTTAAAACTGGCACAAGCACGTTTATTGTCATAATGCTCATGTTGAACAATTACTTTGTGGAAAGCACATTCAAGTGTTAGTCTAGTTTCTTTTAAGTTAGCTGTTGGCACAGCTGCAAAAGGCATTGTTGGTACTCAAGAACACACTCTTTTCTTAAGCAGGCATTATAGTATTGTGATAATACTTTTGAAATGCTTCTTCACAGAAAATGCTGGATTCATGACTCTGTGAGGAACCCTGGAGCTGGTCCAAATGCACTTCCTTTCTCTACATTCCCCTCCTTTACTCCTCTTGAAGCTGTCGCACTAGCCTATCAAGTATGTCCTGACTTCAAAGCTGGTTTATTTAGAGGCCATTAGAGAAGGAGTCATGCTAGTTCCATATTATAGAATCCAATACTTTCAACATACAGATCTTTTCCTGAGGTAGGAATTCAAGTTCCAAATTGCTCATAAAGATAGCAGGATAACTTAGACAAATCCAAGTATATTTGCTGATTACAGGGACAATGCTACAACTCTTGCTCATACTGTGAGACAAATTCTACTCCTGAAAAGTGACCACAAGGCGATGGTTTTTTTTGCTTAAGAATCACAAGATCATTACATAAATCTGCATTCTTTGCTCAGTCATGAGAAGACATGTAGAACAACTACTTTGTGAGTTTTCTTATACTATTGTAGGGGATTAAATGAGAACTCTTCCTTCTTTTCTAGCAAGGTTTTCTGTAATTTTCCGGCTAAGTAAGACTTTGAAAGAAAGCTGTCACCTCCTTTTATAAAAGTCGCAGTTAGTCAGGTTCTCTGTTTTCTGCACAGATATACACATAGACTAATTCTGTATGTAGAGTGGCCAGCAGTCAATCTTCCAGATAGCCACTTGTTCACTGTTCCCCCTTCCAGGCCTAATGACATTTATTCCCAAGCCGTTCTTCATATCAGCCCTTCTTCCAATATAAAACTTATCAGAGCATGAGTGTATGAGTGAGTGTGGTGTGTAAATACATACTTGGGTCCTTTTCCTTTAGGTCTATTAGGTGACCTGCACTTGTGGCAAATGAAAAAAACCACTCCTTTCATTAACTCTTTGCAACTGTATTGGAGAGTCTAATGTGAAACCACGTTGCGCTTCCATTTTTGAGTTGTCTGTCATAGTACATGACTGAAAAGAGGTAGGGTCTGGTTTGGAAGTCTGTGGGCAGAAACAGAATAAGCTAACGAAAAGTACCCAAGTAGTCAGAACTAGAAGGCAGTTAAAAACTAAAAGATAAAACTGAGTGATATTTTAGTCTTTGGAAATTGCTGACAAAGCAGTGATTTGTAGGTTCTAAAGAATATATTTTCAGTGGTGTGCAGAACTCTGTTGTAACTGAATGGGCAACAAACCTGTTTTCTTTAACTTTGTTATTTTTTTAAAGAACAACTTGACTAATGCAAGTGCTTTGTTAAGAATCCAGAAAATTATTATCCGTGTTGCTTTTAATAATGTATTAAATCATTCTCTGGGTAAGTAATAATAAATATATACAGACTGACTTTTTCTTTCACAGGTGAAAAAAAAGAAAGCTAAATAGGTCATAGTGCAGTAAGAAAGAATAGGGGAAAAAGATTACCAAGTAGAAATAATTAACAGCTGCATACTGGATGACAGAAATAACAGAGTGGGTAAGATGGTTAATCTGGGAGGGTTGCTAAAAGAAAAAAGAGAAAAACACAGTGAGACGACTGCTGGCTTTCACTGCAGTCCCAAGTTCTTATGCAATGATTTAACTTAAATAGTAATGGTGTGATATCTGTTCTGTTGACATTTGCATTCTTTTGCTGTTTAACATCATTCATATGGTGTTTCACCAAAGCAGGTGTAATTTCTCTGCAAAAATTTGTACTGTTTTATATCCTTTTTAATTTGATAAACTCCAGTAAGTATTATGGAAATTTGATTCTTCAATTTCTGACACATATGCAGGAATTAAGTCTATTGCAAATGGTCATGTACTCACTGGTTAACTCTTCTTACCAGGAAACTTTAGAACAAGCTGTTTCTGTTTACCTTATTGGCCTGAATACATAAGTTGTGGTGGATTTCTTTTTTCCTTTTTTTCAGAAACTAATGTCTAAGAAATACAATTCACCTTTTCTGATAGATTTTGGCCCTTTTAACTGCCTTAATAATATGATTTGGTGACTTACATGAGCTGATAAAACTGCTGTCATTTAGGTTGGCACTGAGGTTAAATGAAAGACTTTCTTTCCAGTCCTTTTCAGTGTCATCAATTTTATTGTAGATGGGGTTGCTTTGAGCTGAAGATTGATGACATCTCAGCATGCACAGCTGAGAGAGCCTTCAGACTCCACTGGTTTGTACTGAATGTACCAGTAGGAACCAGGACCTACCTCAGCTTTTTGTATATTACAGTGGGGCTTCTAAATGGATGATGATTATCAACTGCAGCAAACACCATTTTGACTTCTGACCTTGCAAATTAAGAGTACCTTTGTATTCATACCAGTTTTGTTTCTCCACAAACTACCGTCCTTGGCAAAAGGTGCAATGAATTCTATTAAACAAGTTGAAATTCATATTCTCTTTCTACTTGCAGGTAACCTGTTAATGTATAATTTTGTGTGTGTATGTTAGACCTTGTAAGCTAATTCTTACCAGAACTGAAGCTTTGGTGTTTGGGTTTCATAGTCCTTATTAATGAATACTGCACAAGACTGGTATGAGTGCTGTGTTTTGGGTTTTTTGTGGTTTGTTTTTGGTTTTTTTTTAAAGAGGATTCCGGGTTTTTTTAAGCTGTTTATTTTTCTGTCCCCCTGTTTAGGTCATGCTTTCTCACTTTGTTCGTTTTTGTAATTATTAATTGAATTTTCCTTCTACAATGCCTTTGATTTTCCCATTATGGTCAGAGAAGGCTTTGTAGAATTGATAGATAATGTGAGGGTAAGAGGTAATGCGGCTTTGTTTTGAGGTAGTACTTCTCTTGCTCCTGTGTTTGTTATTGGTTTGGCTTCTTTCTAAGAATATTTTTAAAAATGAATTTTAATACTAGTCCTTTCAATACCAGCATGATATTTAGTAAAGTCTAGCAAACTTCATCACAGAAAGGCATCTGGTCACTTTTAAACTGAGCATCAACAAAATATGCCATTAAATTAAAAACAATGATGTGATGAGTTTTTACTAGAATTTTGCATTGTGTATCATACCACTAAAAATTTTATAAAGAAAACAAAAGTATAAGGCTAGTTCTGGGGAAAGACAAAAGTATTCTAGTGCTGTAAACGCTACTAAGATTTAAGCTTTACTTTCAAGAGGGAGACGACAGTATGAAACTACTATGAAACTTACTATATCTCTAAGTCTGTAATGTGGCAACCGTGCTTTACAGGATAAATATCTCTGCAAATGTCAGTGACTGGCCTACTTACTGCATAAAGATCAAACATTCTTTACTTCTGTTATCAAAGCTGCCTAAACCACATTCATGTATTGATTTTTAATGTAAATACTCTCACTGTTATCCTCTGTGTGTTGTCATGATTGCTGAGTTTATTCATTACGATAATTAACATTATTACTGGTAAACAAACTGATATCTTATTAGGATTTTTTCCCCTTAGAAAGAAAGGATCTTTGTTATGAAAATAAAGTGGCTTTCATTTAGATTGAAGCTAAATAGTATTCATAGGTTTCACAGGGTTCATAAAAAGATGTGCTTGAAGTACTGATAATATTTAGCCTCAAGATCTTCCTTACAAAAATTCATAACATTTCTTTTCAAAGATGTTCCTGAACAATGGTAAGATGCTATAAAACAATTCCCTAAATCAGTTAAACATTTTGTAGTACCTTGCTACTTTGCCATTCTCTTTACCTTTCTCCTTTTATTCATTCTTAACCTCTTCCTGAGTGAATACAAAATCATCTTGATTATTCAATCTTTTCTTCAACTATTCAGACTTTTATTGTCTAATTTCCATTATTACATTATTTTATAATCCCTTCTAGACTGCAAGACTTAATTTATATACTCCTGCACAAAATATACCACCCCAAACCCTGAGCAATAAAATTTCATCAAATAAGAAACTGTGTTAAGTAAGTATTCTTTATTAATAATTCAAGTGCTTACCTGGAGAGGTTGCAATCAAGACCACACATATTTTCCTCCAAGAGTCTGAGACTGTATTTCTGTTTTGTTCTGTAAATTTGTTAACTGCTAACAATGGTAAAGAATCACTTTAAAATGTGCCAGCTGTATTTCTCAAACAAATTGTGTGCAGAGAGATTTTAAAATTCCCAATTCATATATTAAATGAGCCAAATAACTTACTATAAGCCTAAATATTCATCTTACTAGCTCTCATCTTATTTGGGGATTCTGATGATATAACTGTTTCAGGCTTTTGGTAAATTTCAATATAAAATGGGTGAAATCTATGTCCAAAAGAAAATAAAAGGGAAAAAAAAGGAGATAATCAATAATGTATTATTTTAAGTTAATAAAAAATTGGAGCTCCAGAAGTGGGTATAATTATTTTTCCCATGTAAGTTTCTGCCTAATCCAAAATGTCTGTGATTAATCACCACTACCTTTCTCCTGGCATTAATTAAAAAAAAAAAAAAAGATTAGATGAAAGCAAAAAGAAAAGCATGTTAATTTCAAGCAAAAAGTATTAATTTCAGGTAAAGATACTGTCAGAAAGAAAAGTGGAAGAGTTCTTGAATACATTAAATATCTGAGATGATAATCACTGAAATTCTAATGGTAATTGCCAGATAAAATTAAAGTGTCACCAGCAGTTACTTTGAACAATTTCTACATACACACACACACACAAATTGTAGGTGTCAGCAGATAGGAAGAGTATGAGTTACTGTGTCAGTCACTGGGAAAGATGAAGTAGGCCAAATAGATGAGGGATGTAATTTAGATGTATTATATCCAAGGAAGAATGCTGAAGTAAGTAAAAACACTGATAGCTGTTAAAATAAAAGTTAAAAAAAAAACCTTATGAAAATGGAAAATAGTACTAAGGACACCCTCAAAAATGCTCCAGAGAAGGTCATATTGTGTGAGAGAAAGTTAGTATATTCTTGCTTTTGTGACACAGTATTAAGACCTTTTTTTAGCTTATGCTAATCTCACATACCGTCTCTTTTTTTTGTTTGTATTTTTGTTTACTTATTAAACTACTGCATCCTACTCCTATATTCACTGCCTAAACTCTTCTATTGCATGTTTCCTTATCATTTTCCTACCATATTGTAACCTCCTGTCACTTCCAAAACATCTTTGTCAATATTCAAAGTCCTTTCTCCTTGAGATGTCTTTGCCAGAGGACACTCTTGGGCTGTCATAACACTTATTAATAAGCCACTGCTATCTCTTTCATTCCTCTGAAAGACACGGAGTCTGCCAAGGTGTTCCAAGAAAGTTCTCTGTTTTTCTGACATTCCCAAGTGACGTGGGAAAGATTGCCTGTAACTCTAATCTCCTGTGAGACCTAATAACATTTTTAAAGAATATGCATATTTAAAAAAAAAAAGTTTAGCCAAATAAAAGGAAGAGACCAAATTGTAGAAATTCAGAGCTATAAAGCAAAGAAATAGCTTAGAATTTTAAAGCATAGATTAGACATCCAGAAGAGGTTTTTAACAGTGAACGCCACTGAATAATAGAATAAATTACATAAAGAACTGCTGCAATCTAATGACTTCACTGAGCAGGTGAGACTAAGCATTAGTGTGGGAATGGAGAACAGGAAAACTCTGTGTAAACTATTTACTGGATGAAATGCCCAAGTCATTTTCAGCCCCAAAATTGAAAGATATAATTCAGTTAAGCCCACTGAAGATAGTACATGTTGTGCAGAAAATTAAAAAAGTGAGGTAAATCTTGTGTTTTCTTCAAAAAATGCTACCTTCCTATTATTTCTCTTGCAACTTTTATGAGAAGAATAAAATAATGTTTTATTGGCATTCTGTATATGAAAGAAAAACAAAGTGACAGTAACAGAAATGTCAGGAAGATTTCCATACTTAAAATGTTATGAAACACTGTTTGTCTGACTATTGTGGAAGATATTTTTGCCAAGTCTATCCATGGCTTAGGGTTCACTATGAAGCTGAAACAATAAGATTCACTTTAATTTCTTACTTTTCAAAATTTGTTCTAACAACAGTCACAAAGTTGTACATGGAACTCCAACCAAGCCTATAAGAGTGTTCTTATAATGTATATATTCATAGACACTGACATGATTTACTGTAGAGGAAATATTCATAATCTTCAGCTTAATAATCTTCAGTTAAAATTAGTATTCGTACTTCTGTAGTCATTGACAGTTAATGGAACTCCTACTAGTTAGTTTACTTATGTTTTAATGGCTAAATAGCATATATTCTAACAATTCCCTCCACCTTTTATACCTGCATTCAATTTTTTTGTGTATCTTCCCTTTTCTTAAATTAGATTAAAAGCTAATAGAAGACAGTAAATTTATGCCTTTCTGCATACTTATCAGCACAAAATACAATCTGGCTAAAATCCTGACGTGCTTTTACTTGCTACTGGATTAACACCAGGAAAGTATTCAGAAATTTTAATAACCACCAGTAATTTAGAGTTTTTAATAATTACCAGTTCTCCTGTTGGAAGATCAGTTTCTGTCCCTATTACTTTAACTGAAAACCACAACTTCGCTTCTGAGGTCACAATCAGGCAGGATCATTTTAGATATATCCAGGCTTTAAAACTGAGATGATCTGCATTTTCCTAGAAAAGTTCTCAGATCAACACACGTCTTTCCAGGAAATGTCTGAAGAGCTAGAAAACTCGATCTATTTTCATTAGCCTAATTGTGCCAGTTTGGATCCCAAAATAAACATAACCCAGTCATAAACCTTTCTATGACGTCCACTCACAAAACTTTCTATGACGTCCACTCACACAGCACTTCCAATAATCAACTTCTAAGGCTCTAGAGCAAAATGCAGAAAAAAATTCAAATAATTTTACAGATCCATAGCCAGAGAAATCCCTGTTGGCTCCACATCTGAAAAAAATCAAACAGTCGTATTGATTCTTCCAAAGTCAATGTTAATATATGCATGCAGAAGAGAAGCCAAGTTTTGTGGTTTGTTTTGGTTTGTTTTCTATTTTTTCTTTTTAAGGGAATAGTATACAAAGAATTCACTGTTTCTGGTGAATTCCTTCAACTCTATAGAGAGATCTGCAATCATAACTTTACAGCTTTGTTGCTCTTCTCTGGACATGCTCCAGAGCCCCAACATCCTTCTTGTGGTGAGGGGCCCAGAACTGAACACAGGATTCAAGGAGCAGTCTAGCCAGTGCCGAGTACGGAGGGAGAATAACCTCCCTGGACCTGCTGGTTACACCATTTCTGATACAAGCCAAGACACCGTTTGCCTTCTTGGCAACCTGGGCACACTGCTGGCTCACGTTCAGTCGGCTGTCAACCAACACTCCCAGGTCCTTATTATATGAACATATAATATAATATATAACATAATAGATAATGAACATTATATCAGATTACAATGTACGTTTTTCTTTTCTGCTGGTGTTCAACCATATCCCATGTTTTTTTCTTGTACCTTTTGAGGGAATACAAGCATCATATCTTCATGTCCTTCCTATATTTTCTGTCTGTAACTGAAATGACATGACAGTTTACTCAGTGGATCAGTAAGAAACTGTTTGACAAATAATTTCCAGGGTTTTTCTTCCAGGCCAGAATCTTGCAAACAGTCTTCCAAATTCAATAGAAATGTTTCATCTCCCCAGGGGTCTTTGAATAATGAAAGGAAGATTATATATATTTTTTTCCCCCCTTCAGAAAATCCTTCAGGTAAATGTGAAAAACCAAGAACTTCTGCTAGTGACAAGGTACTCCAAATTCTCTTTACTACCTAATGTTTTGAATAGCTATTGTTTTAATTTTTTTCTCCTAGAACAATTCTATTCTATGAAGAATCAAAACTAAATCATACCTACCTTTTTCAGTTTTTTATGAACATCTATTAC
Source organism: Piaya cayana (assembly GCA_013389865.1). Classification (NCBI taxonomy): domain Eukaryota; kingdom Metazoa; phylum Chordata; class Aves; order Cuculiformes; family Coccyzidae; genus Piaya; species Piaya cayana. The sequence goes on from WAAB01025374.1 coordinate 47,648, forward strand.
ATGGTATACAGTCATCCTAAATACACTGATCTTTTTCTCAAGCACAGAGGAAATACATTTCAGAATGCTTGATCTTTGAGTAAATTCTTGGTATTCAACAGAGATCCCTAAGCCTATATCTATCACAGCTGAATCAATTATCAGGTTCCTGAAAAATCTGGAAAAAATGAAAGTCTGGGCATTAAATAAGTGCAAAATATATTAGATGTCCTTGAAAAAGAATATTTAGTGGCAAACCAGAAGAGGGAGATCATTAAGGACATGAGAGAGCCTAAGTATAAATGGCTGCTGATCTAAAAGAGGATCTAGTTCAGACAGTGTAAGTTTTATGATCAGGCATATAGATTGGTAGTCCCATAGATACAATAAGACCCAAATTTTGTACTTCAAGTGTGTTCCTACAAGTACAAAGCTAGAAACAGTGTTGAATTTCTTAAAGCTTAGAAAACTAAAGGTTCACAAGGATTGAATAACTGGATCTCATCACAGCATTCTTATTAATGTCTAACAGTGAACTCACCCACAACTCCAGTATGAAGAAACCTCCTGTCTCACCTTATTTGGTATTTCAATGCATCCAGTGACAATGTAAAAAAGAAAAATCCTGTTGTCTAACAAGAGAACAGGAAAGAAACAATTGCTCCAAAACTGGGTTGGAACTTCTGTGATTTATAACCTTACAAAGATATTAAAAAATGTATCCTGTTTTCAATGCAATCAAGCAGTTGAACACAAGAACTACTTTTCATCTTCAGTATAGAACATACGAACAGTTCCCTGAAAAACCTAGAAATAAGTATGTTTAGTAAAAATTGACTTGGGGAAAATAATTTATTTCCCTGGTGTAGTGTATTGTGGCTTTGTTCCATAGGTACAAATAACTGCACAGCAAACCAGCTCATATTAACAAGCTGAGGTGAACTGCAGTGACCTACATTCAAGATAATATTTCTATAAAATACATTAATTCAAGTTTTATCTGTTCAGTCATAATAAGCCTGCCTGAATGAGACCTGCACTACTGACTTCAGGACTGGAGATACAGTGCGGGGGTTCCTAAATAGTCTGCTGTATAATTCATTGTCATAAATCTAAACTAGAGTAAACTGGAACACAGTTCTCCCCCTCCCCTTGCAGTATTATGATCAGTTCTGAAACATATGAATTTTAATGGAGGCAAGAACTGAACTCCATTTACTTCTGCCTTTGTTTACATTCTTGTCTTGTAATTGCACCACTAATGAATTAAGCATTTGAGCGTGTTCTCTGTTCCCCAGAGCAATTATTTTGGTCTTTCACATACCCAGACTCAGTACGGTACACAACAGACACAGCTTTCTGTCAAGTTACTTCTGATGTGGGATTCAGTCATTTGTGGATGCATATCATGCCTGTTTTCTTGACAAACTGAGCCTGAATAATTAAACTCTATGTATCACTTTACCCTCTATAGTGTAGCAACACATTGGTTAGCAGATAGGTAATATAATACCATATGTACTTTTAACAAAAGTTTTTTTCTAAACAGTTGAAACTACAGTGGAATAGGTAGCTGTTCAGGAGGAGATATAACTAAATGAAATCTTTAAATGGTATTAGCAAAGTATAGTTTCTATACACCTATGATATTGTTGAAAGTGTAGTTAAGCTTAACAAACCATGTCTGGAGGATTCATGAAGTTTACCAGATTATCACAGAAGACCAGAATGATCAGTAAATGATGAACAGCATAGTATACAAAGCTGGTAATTTAAAGATACATAGATACTGAATACTGATGCCTCCAATACCTAATCTGTGCAGGTCTTCCCACCCATGCTCATATTCATCCTTGTGCATAGACTTTGGCACTGCAGATGTTTTCAGAAACATGATGATGGGCAGTCACCTATTCAAGAGGCAAAAAAGAAGATAGTGAAAGTACATAACTAGCTAATTACAAAGACTGGCTTGGCATCCGACTAGTCATTTTGACAGATTCAGATACACAAAGTTACAATCCTCAGCTGCTTATAATTACTTTATTTCTATAAAAATCAGCATAGGAGACTTCTCCTTGCCAGCTGAAGATCATAAACCCCAAGCTACGGTTTAAAGATTTCTCAGTTGCGTCTGAATGAAACCTCGTATGCTTGTATGCAAACTGCCTTCAGAAAGAAACACTCTGCTAAAGAATACCTTTTTGCTTCATGACTAAGAATACTTGCCCAGGAACTGAACTAATATGCAGTTACGGTTATGTTGTACAAAGAAACATGAATATAGTTTCTCTGAAGCTCTGAATCTTTTTCTAACAGTGATATCTAATTGAAATGGCTGCTCCAGTCCAGAAGAAAGGTAGAATTTATGTTTCTTCTTTCCTAGCTGTGTCAGTTCATTTACATTTCCTATTCCCTAGCTTGCAATCCCTCATTAATTCCCTCCACATGAGATTAATGCACCTAGCTCCCCATCGTGAAGTCCACTCTGCATAATTTAAGGACCTTGCAGTCTTAAACATCATAATAACCACATTTCCTTTTGAACCTGGTTTCAAGGCCTAAAATTATGTTTATAGATTCCTCCCTGAAATATAAGGAACCAAGAAGAAAGATAAATGTCACATATTTTAATTGATTTATCATGGAGAGTTTGGATGAATCTACCCTTTGAATGTGAGGCTCACTGATTTTTCACAGACAGGTTTCAAAGGACCCCATTTCAGGTAGGCTAGATGCTTAAAACATTATGAGACATCTAACTATTTTCAAAACCAGCTGCCATATTCTAAAAGAGAAAGGACATAAAAGATGCACTTGATTATCCTGCTAAATTTGTATTGAGGTGCTTTCATTTATCTAAAGATCAATTACTACCTCCTCTAAATAATTCCTTGAAGCAGTATTCATATGCTTTAAAATTTTATCCACAACATTTCCACACTCTGTGTGACATGGTTTGATCATAATATAATTGTTATTAGGCATATGATCTATAACATTTGTATTAGAAAATTCCATAGATCAGTTACATACCAAAACAGTTCAGAATCATGGTATCATAGATCAGAAGTTTCTTTAAGAGGTAAGCGGCTGTATACTAACACTATTAATCACTTTAAAATATCTTAAATTTCATACAGCCACAATGAGATAACCATACCATTTCATGAGTTCATTCTTTTTTCAGTATAATGGTGACGACATTTACACTTCTAAGTCCAAAAACAGAGATGAAGAAACTGTGCTTCATTTACTCCTGTAAAGCAAGATTTTAATCTTTCTTCAAAAACAGTTGTAATAGTATCAGTTAGGCCACTAATATAGGAATATCTCCCAAAAATAAAATAATGTGCAAGTCCAACCATCTGAAAAAACCACAAATGTTCATCCTCTGCTGTGAGATTTTGAACTCAAAAAGGCACTGTAGATAGTTACTATTGTAATACAAATCCATACTCTGAATTTTAAATAGATTTTTAATTGATGCCTGATATAAAAACCATGCAAAATCAGGAAAATAAAAATGACTGGAAAACAAGTTCAAAAATCAGTCTTCATTTTGTGTTTGTGACTGCCAAGTGCAGTATGAATGACTTGGCCTGTTTTTCAGTTTCTTCCCAGCTGTGCAACACTGTTAGTCTTCTAAATCAGACCCTTTTTGGCAAATCAATAACCATTTACATTTGGAAAACAGTAGTCCTCATCAAAAGAGGCCAGGTTGTGGGAAAGTAATTACTCTTAATGTGGAAGAGAACAAAAAACCAAATCATTGAAAGAAAGGCACATTAATGAATCCATTTTCCATAGTTTCACAGATGAGGGGGAAAGTAATTTGGCTCAATATAACATTGTAGTAACCGTTTTTATCATGAAACAGACAGGACCTTAGTTTTTCTAACTTGAACCAAGCACAGGGTTTGACTTTATTTTTTAAAAGTAAGGGTAAACAGTTCAGGTCTCTAGTCCCTGGAAACCTGGAAAATATTTGGCTTCATTGCGTCTCTGGAGTCTGGAAAGATCCCTTTTGAATCACCGTCAAGTGGGAACAGTAAATGTTTACTGATTTCCAGCTATGGTGTAACATTTTGCTTCCAAGTTTTTCTACACAAAACCTTGAATTCTCTACCCCTAACACACTCAGTCTTTCAAAAAACATTTTTTTTTTATTTTGACTAACATTTCAAGACTATAAATATGGCATCAACACCTAGGAAAGTCATCAAAATAACGTTTTACTACCACAGAGGGTTCTTTTTACTTCAAGAAGTGTACACAGACACTCATTTTTCCAACTCAAACAAGAAAGTAATGGAAACATATTCTAACAGTTTGCATTTTGTTGATTACCTACAAAAAGAAGTTTTGAATCAGTAGCAGAAGTGATTTCAATCCCTAAAGTCTAATTCTAGATACAATTACAGCTGTATATTTGCATCTTGAAAGTTCAGATAAGTTTACATGGACAAAACTGTCACAGTTATACTGATGACTTGTAGTTATAGAGAGCTTTCTATTCCTTTTTCTTAATATGAAAATAAATGAAAAATGATAATAGGTTTTTAGGAGGTGGAGTTTCATTTTCTTAGCCTCTTACTTTCTGCAGGCATTTTCTGGCAGATAACAAATAGCAATATTTGATAACTAGCGTACAACAATGAAAAGAAAACCAGATTCACCTAACCTAATTATTCTCATAAAATGTCCTTTAGCTATATTTTAAGAATGAAAGATAATGTTGAAAAAATGTGGCAAGTGTCTTTAAAAGACACCCAGATTGGGAAAGATACAGAATAAACCTTCCCAACAGCTCAGATTTATGTATCTTTTCTTGGATGTCTTACTAAACAAAATCCCCAAGGAAACAACATTTACATAAAGGAATTACAGAATAATGTATGAGACTTTCGTATTCCCTTGTCCATGAGATCTGCATGGTAAACTTCCACATGCCATTTTTCTAACTTCTAGTAGGAGGTAGTCAAATTCCATGGCCAGGCCATTTTAGTTTATCTGTGTTTAATGATTCCTACATACAAAGCAGTATGATTTTATCAATTCATTATTTAAATTAAAACTCCTTGTCTCTGTACTAATTTTTGGAGTGAAGCAGCAGATCCAAAAATGCAAGATCTATGATGTCAGAAGATATTCAGGGGATTTATAAAGAGCACGGAAGATCTTTTCACATCCTTATGAGCCAAGATATGTTGTAATTTCCAGCTGTAATTATTTAATATGTAAAATAATGGTTTCCAGTTAACAGTCTTATACAAGATGGCATAATTATTTCCACACATCACTCTGTAATTAATATGTAGGAGTGGGAGTGGTTATGAGCTGCTTATCTCCTCTTTTTAAGTTTATATAATACTGAAGGTAACTACTTGATTGAGTTTTCAGTCTGTGAAGGAACAGGAGGCTCTTTGAATTAAAAAAAACCTACAAATTAAAAAACATAGCATACAGATCCTGACATCCCATCCCACTACTCAAAACTATGCAAAGAAAATACTAAAGTTGTTTTGGCTGACAAAAAAAATTGTAAATCAAGCTGTTCAAATGATAAAAGGGCAAGACACACGTAAAGCTCTTTAAAAAATCCTAAGACTTACAAAGTCTTACAGAAGAGTCCTCTCAAAAGTGCTTCTCTTGTAGACTGAAGTATTCCAAGCGTAGCTTTTTCAGACCACATTTTTAATACGCTTTTCATATATAACTGTAGTCAGCAGAAACAGGCACTAGTGAAGAACCACTGTGATTAGAATACCATTTAAGACCTTGCTCCCAGCTAACTTCAGTAGCCTCATGACTCATTTTTACCCCTAGTGCAATGCAGTGAAAAAGTAAGATTTGGTTCTCTCCTACATATGTCGGTTTAGTATCACCAGAAATGTCTACATATTGCTGCTCTTTTGTTTTTGAAAAGCATCATTATAAGTGAAGCATAAAATAGCAATGGCCAAGTGAAATGCCCCAACTGTAGGCTTCAGTCTCTAAGGCTGTCAATCAAGAATCTTTCCTGAAATCTGAATTCTCATGCATATGAAATTTTCTGCTGATAAAAAGCTTATATCAACAATCTTCAGAAATTGTGTAGCCACAGCTAACACTTTTAGTGTTAAATAATTTCCATTTCAAACTGGAATTAAATCTCTGTTCTGTACTCTTCCTTTTAACGGGTATAGCATTTTGCAAATCACATTAAGCATCACACAAACCTTGAGATGTATTGTTTATAGCTTAAAACAATACTACTGCCAAATGGTGCTTTCTAACTCTGAGAGGGTATTCAAGTGTCAAACAGGTACAGTTAGCATCTCTCTGTCCTCAGTAAATGTTATTGCTAGTGCTGATGTGCACCATTGGAAAACTTGTGTGGTTGCCAGTCCTTGTATCTTCAGTAACTTTCACTGGTTTGGTATTTCAGAGAAGTGAGTTTCGATTAACAATAGTTAAATGTTAAAATACTGATATCTGCCGTCAAAAGACCTGTTATTTGAATTGTAATAGATGCTTATTTTGAACTACACTCTGTTTGAACACTAAAATATCCTACAAAAAGCACACATTTTGGAACCCACTCTTGGATTGTATTTCTTGTCTCCATTGAATCAACTACATTTAAAAATAACTTTTAAGCAACAGAGTATCTTCAAAAAGTTGTGTGGAATCACCGTTTTTGGGCACATTTGCTAACACTTCTCAATTAAATGACCAAAACAATGAGATCATTTCTCTCCAAACTTCTTAACACTAAAAATGTTTTTGCTGACATTTGTTATTTCTACCTTAGTCCAATTTCAAATTCAACAAGCTCGTTTGGACAAAGCAGAAAATTCATGCATAGAAAAAAAATAATTAAAAGTTAAATGGGTTGGAACAAGAAAAACATAGTTATTTTTCATATTTTCAGATTCTGTTTTAATGGATACCTCAGAATGTCTCACCAAAAGCTTTCTCATTAACTATAATAATGTCACTCATGACACTCAGTGAAACATTGTAAATGCAATCCTCAGATATTTTAAAGGAGTTGCAGATCACTGATGACACGGTGTAATTATTACGCTGTTGCCTCAGGCATAATAAATTAACTCTATTAATCTAACCAAAACAATTTACAAGGCACAGATTTATGCTTTTAACTCAGGCATCACTGGATGTTCAGATTAAGTCTCTCTCTTCTATTGGAATCCTTTGTTTTTCTGATAGGTCCTGTTCTGTTTCGTCAGCTTGCTTTGTCTGAAAATGGATTATTTAAACTACACGGTGATGGCATAATATAGCCACGATGTTATTTTTTTTAATGGATCTAGTCAGCTTTTAGTGTAGAACCAGTCCTGAATAACAGCAATGCAACATTTTCTGCTGGGTAAAAAAAAATGATAGCATCTTTTTCTTTGGCACGCTATTTTTGAGCTATGTGTATCCAAAAGTATTTTCCAACTATACTGGTTTTGCTACATTACTCATAATAAATATCATGACTAAATATGAAATTTGATACTATTTTAAACCATACTTGGTAGTTCATGGAATGAAATTTGATGAGCACTGACCTTTATTAAAGGAGAATGGTGACCTTGTGCATTGGTTTTGACTCAGATAGAGTCAATTTTCTTCACAGTAACTTGTAAGGATTATGGTTTGTATTTGTTACCAAAGCACTGTTGATAACACAGACTTTTTTTAACTATGGCAGAACACTGCTTACACAGCACCAAGGCCTTTTCTGCTCCTGACATAACTCCGCAAGTGAGGAGGCTGGAGGTCCACAAGAAATTGGGAAGTGACACAGCTAGGACGGCTAACCAAATCTAAAGAGATAATCCAGATCATTATGTGTGGTGCTGTGAATGAGTTTTTTAGATAAAATTCACATTTAAATAAACATACAACCTAATAAAATTCAATTATAAGGTCATGCTTTTACTCCATGGAGGAAACATTTGAGGGAAAATGGGGTTATATGCGACTATTGCTAAAGAATTATATGTACTTATGGCCAGAGGTTTGTATATGGACAACCAGTTCCTTACGTAAATTAACTAAGATTTCAAAGTGCAATCTTGCATCTCCACCATGCTCACCTTCCATGAGAATGTTCTGGTGATTGGTGCCAGTGACACCTGCTGACTGCTGTGAGGTGTTAGTTTTCTCTGAATCCAGACTCGAGGTTTCACAAAGCAAAATCTCAGGCATCAGATTTCATAAAATAAATAATTTAATAGAGGGATACAGAAGCATAGTCAACTCCACAAACAGTGGTTGACATGTATGAAGAAATTCCTGGCCAATTATATCCTTACAGACTTTTTACCCACCCCTCACACAACGATTCAGCCCAGTAATATTATTTGGGTCTGTAGTCTTTGTGTTCCTCATTGGGTTCCTTCGCTGTCCTCAAGACAGATTGTTATATTGTCTTGGTGCAACTGGTATTGATGGCCCCTATCCCTGAAGACTCTGTTTTCCTGGTTTTCATTGATTCTGGAGGGCATGTTTTGACTGAATAAGTCTTACGTGGAGAGAAAGTTTTTACTGGAAATTCCCCACTTGTGGCCCAGTGCTTCAGAGTAAGTCATGCTACTCGTGCTAAGAAAGCTAAACAAGCAGCAAAATAAATCACAAAATATTGTAACTCTTAGGATCTTGTTTAAGCTAGCTTAGTCTCTGGTTATGTAGTTCAGCTACCATCCATGAAGGACTCAAGTGGGGCTCACTAGCAATCCATGGTTGGTGAAAGTTCTTTTTGCTCTCTTTGCAAGGATCACCCTTGAGAGGTATCTCAGCACAAGGGGAGATCATCACCATGCATTTTTGCTGTTCAATAAGGAGAGCTCAAAGGAGTCTCTCTTAGGCTGTCTTATTTCTGGGTTAAAAGTGGTTGGCTCACAGTTTCCCAGCTGCAGGCAAGCCTTTACATCCTCTGGAGCCTGAACCAAAAAAAAATGCTGCTGATTTGGGGTATCTCTCTATGTTAGAGGGTGCTTTGATACCCTTGAGCTTGGTTATGGCGATGACGGGACTGAGTGCTTGTGGGTTAAAATCAGAGGAGACCACAAGAAGGCAGATATTGTGATGGGAGTCTGTTATAGACCACCCAGACAAGANTGTGGGAGACAGCCCTTAAGGGCAAAGGAGCCCACGAGGGCTGGGAGCTCTTCAAAAAGGAGATCCTAGTGGCTCAGGACCAAGACATCCCCATGTTCTGGAAAATAGCCGGTTAGGGTGAAAACCAGCTTGGTTGAGTAGGGAGATCTTGAGACACATCAAAAAAGAAGAGGAATATCTATAAGCTTTGGAAGAAGGGATGAGTGAAAAGGGAGGAAATTTGGCATTATGGTGTATGTTTTCTCAAGTAACTATTACACCTGATACAGCCCTGCTTTCCTGGATAAGGCCAAACACCTGCAAATGGGAAGCAGAGAATGAATTCCTGAATTTGCCCTGCTTGTGCACACAGAGTGTGTGAGTGACTGTGTGGGACTTAACTGCCTATTGGAGTTAAATCATAAACCCTTGTCACTCCACTTCTAATCATTGAATGTGCTGGAAAATACATTTACAGTCATTCTAAATACCCCAATTACTGTTATAATTTCAATATATATTATGAAGTAATTTTTAAAAAAATTCTTTAAGATTCATACCATGAAAGAAGTAAAATAAATGGCTTAAGAAAAGCTACATAGTCCAGCTTTGGCAGTGTTCTGTTGTCATCAAAATATTATCAAATAAATTGCTGTAATTATTCCAAGGTCTTGAATGTAAAAAAAAGTTGTGTTATTCTTTTCCTGAAATGATCTAGCATCATTGATAATCACAAAATCCTACACAATAATGTGAAACATGAGGGCAGGTTTAAGCCAAAAGGCATAATCACACACAGAATATGAATTCTTAGTATTTTGATAGTCTATATTCAACACAAATACTCCAGTGTTGTAGATGGGAGTTATACAGAGAGAGAAATTACATGAGAGGAAAAATCCTGTTATGCAGTTGAACTGCAGTAACTGTCTTCTATCAAGGAGGTGTCGATATTTGTCCCCTGAGCACTTACTGATCCAGCTGAGTGTGTCATCTGAAGGACATTTCCTCTTCATTGGCCTCCTCAGTAACATTGGCCTAGCTTTGGAGAGTGAAAGAATGGAAAATATTCCCTTTTTTTGAGAGCTGACTTCCTTACAGCTTACAGATGTCTATCGTCCACCTATTTAGACTATTTACTATTGACACTGTTATTGCAAGAGTCACCTCAGTGAAGTCAGCAAATGCTTCCCTGTCTCTGAGAATGGTTCCAGAAACTCTCCTAGCCTGAATAAAGAGAAAAGATTGAATATCCAATTCTAAGTGGTAAAACTTGCATTTTTCTTGCTGGCACTTTACTCGAATTTAGATGCTGCAAGACAGGGTTTTCCTTGTATAAATAACTTTTATATGACAATATAAAGACAATATATTTGATTTTTTTCCCCCAGCAGATTCATTTAATCTGAAGTTCTTTACAGAAATATCTAATTGCAAACCTCCTGGCTCTAGGTTACCTCTACACCAACTACATGCATCACTGATCTGGAAAGAGAAAATGCTGAATCACTACTCAAAACTTAATGTGCTGAATTGAGCTCTAAAAGTGCAGTTACACTTTTCTTATCTCTACAGGGAGGGCAACCTAGCTGCCAAAACCACTCTTTGCATTGTGTGTAGCACACTGGACTATAACAGTGAACTGAAAAGGTCTGCACATATTTTATGCACTGTCAGCTGTAGCTAAAGAGAGGTGAAGATTGGAGAGACTGATCAAAGACATTTTGTTGAGCTGAGGTCTTCAACTCTTGTGGATTTTTTAAATCATTCCAATCCCTAAACTTATGCTTATTTTATTCCTGATAAATAGGAACACCACAGTGACAGGAGTGGGGAGGAGAATGTTTCAAAGAATTAAGTTTATTTTTTTAAGACTCCTAATGCAGTGAGACAGGTGAACATTTATTATAGTTTGGAGTTATCTAATTTTTTAATGCTAAACACATGCTCGAATTGTTTACTGAATCTCAACCCTACAACAGAACTATCATCACATCTTGTTTGGCAACAAGACAAAACAAGCACATGCTTTGAAGAGCACATACCTTCATGTATTTAGATACTACTTAGAAATATTTTACTTCATGGGTGTTCCAAGTGTTTATTGCCTTACAATATAGTGGATTAATGGTACTCAAGAGTTAAAAGTTTTTTTCTTCTTCTACATAACTTTGTTTAGGATTGAAACTTCCTTTTGTCCCATTAACATGCTTTCCAAAATTTTAGCCAGAAGTTTCCTCATCCTCAGTTCTTTATTTACCTTATGGCCTTCGTTGAAGTTTGCTTATTACTGCTAGGTCCATTCACACAATGGATAATACTTGGAAAATCAATAATGGATAATAATCCATGGGCCTAACCTGAGTTGGCAATTTTCTTTCCACATGCCTAACCAAGGTCCCAAGTAGGCAGGAGATTTCCCTATGTAACTGGTCCAGTCTGTACATCGGGCCTTCTTTTCCCTTCAGAAGTGAGTCCACTGTGATAATGACATCCTTATTCATCTTTACAGAAGAAATGTTGATGGATGGCTTAGGGTGTCTGAGCCTAGGGAATGTTTCTAGGCTGTGAGATGCATCATCCTCATTGAGGTTTGGTTCCACCTGCAAACCTGCATATCTACTGCGCAAGGAACCTAGGCGGTTGAGACTGAAGTAGGTTAGACACACCTTCTATACTGGGCAGGGACCTGTTGCCATTCACTCCGTCTGCTAAATTTCTCTTTTCAGTGGAATGGAGAGAGTATGGGTAGTCCTCTGTCACATGAGACACGCCTGCTTGTTGGGTCTGAGACAAGGAACATAAGGTGTTGTTCTAGTGGTCAATCTCTCTCTCACACTCCCTGATGGTCCCCAGCCTGCTCACGCCCTCCCTGAGTTCTGTCACTGAGTGGAGGGGTTTCTCCACCCAAGCACACCTCCCACAGGTGAATTACCCACTGGTNGGGCACTGGAACAGGCTGCCCAGGGAGGTGGTTGATTCACCTTCCCTGGAGGTGTTTAAGGCACAGGTGGATGAGGTGCTGAGGGGTATGGTTTAGTGTTTGATAGGAATGGTTGGACTCAATGACCCGGTGGGTCTTTTCCAACCCAGTGATTCTAGGATTCTATGAAAAAATCTCACAGAAGTCACTATCAATCCTACTGACCAATTGTCCCATGTTTCATACCTCTTTCTTTCTTATAAATTATTCTGCACTTTGTTCCATATTTATTTTTTAGGCCTCTTGGATCTGTGATCCCATTTTAACACTATCTTTATGTAACACCTAGTATAATAGTATCTTGGAAAGTTCAATTTAAATATAAAGAATAATTTTGCCTTAATCTCCCTGGTCAGTACTTTTGAGAGAGAGATTTCTGAAAGCTATGAGCTAGAATTGGGTCCATTAAATTAAATTTAGAGGTGAACTTAAAGAGAGTATTTGAGAAACAGTCCATACTCAAAGGCAGTGATTCAAAGGAATACATTATTGGGAGGTTTGTGTGGCTTTTTAAGTAAGCCTTTTCTGAAAATGTTTACATGCTATAAAAAAAACCACTGCGGGGGCAAACGAACTTCACGAACAAATCAATATGATTTCAGATGAAGTTCCTTATTTAGGGTTAACTCGTTTATATAGGACAAGCAGGCCAAAACCTCAGGTAAACACTGATTGGTCACTTCTGATCTAGCAACTACCCCCTCTTGGCAACCACCCATCCCACATCTCTGTTGCTAGCTTGAAAACTCCTGCACCTATCTCCAAGTCACTTCATTAACATAACACAACAAAGTCATTCACCACTTTTGTGCCCCACCCTGCCAGGGCACTTAAAGAAACAACAACACAAAAAAAAATCAAATTGAGTATTTTTGTTTTGACTAGTATTTGACAGCTCTGAGAATCTATTGTATTTATTGTGTTGTCACAAAGCAAGGCTGAAAGCAATCCCTGAACACACACATTAGTAGGTGGATGAATTGACACAAAAGCTCTCACTCACTTTCTGCTTCAGTTTGCATTATGTTTCCCAGACAAATGTAAAAATATTGATTACGATAGTAACTTTTTAGAGTACTGTTATAAGTTAATAATTTAGCCAAGTCATGAATTGAAAAAGAAAATTTAATTCTGATTATAGTAGCAAGCAACAATAAGCAAACAGCGCTGGGCGGCCGGAGAGTCTCTGCTCCACCTATGGCGCGTGCCCCCTCAGTCTTTTGAAGGTTCCTTTATAGTTTGAGTTCTTATCAGTGGTCACATATTCTTCGTTAGTTTGCGCAGGCTCGAGTTGTGGCTTTGCTAATCCTGTTGACTCTAGTGAATTTTTATCACTGGTAACGTATTCTTCATCAGTTTGCGCAGGCTCGACTTGTGGTTAAAAACTGAGCAACCCTAACTTGCTTCAAACCTGCGACAATCATTTACAGAAGTTTTTCATTTTTCAATCAGGCAGTTTTACAAGCTTCAATATCTTTTTCCCCAGATAGCTTTTAATGAACAAATGTTTAATTCATCTATTACAAGTACTATATTACTTAGTATTCTTAGTTAACATGTTGGTATACAATGAGCCATCCAGGAAAATGAATTCTGTCATCATAACCTTGTTCAAGTCTAATTTCCTCTTGAGCAGTTGGAGGAAACTCCTTAGCTGGTGTAACTCTTGTAACTGTGCTGAGCTCGGCATATGTCCTTTCATTTAGAAGTACATTGCATCTGCAGATTCACTTACCTGTGTGATACTACTGAGTGTTGTTTTGTTTGAAGAAACATTTGAGTGGCCTGATCCAAACCTATGAAGAAAATAAAGAAAATATTCAAAATAAGAAAGATCCAATAAATTCCAAGACTGGTGTTTCTTAATACCTATTTTAACCATTTTGAATTCCACATGCTGAACTTTACCGTGTCTCATTGAAATATTTTCCTGTAAACAGTGTTTTGCATTTTTTTTAATTTTTACAGTAAGGTGACATTTGTTTTTAAAATAATTTTATGTATAATAAGGCCTGAACTGTGCCTATGAAGCCGTTTATTGTAATGATGGCATAATAATGTTATTAAGGTACAGTCTAAAAGACTCTTGCTTAGTTTGGGAACTAGGAGTTGTTTGCTGTTAGTGTATTAGAGCAACAAATTATGATCCTGTAATTCTGACACAACACCTGGACACACCCTACTGATTCCCCTCAGGGGCCAAGGAAAAGCAGTACTGGAAGGCATGCAGAGCTAACTGCACCTGCTTCTCCAGAGATGAACGGGGGTTGGTTCTCCCTTTTGTGCTGTATATATTCATCCCTAAGCCTGTTTGGAAATCACGTAAATCCCACGTATTTTACTGTTTGAAGGTCTTTGAAACACTTCCCATAAAACTCACAAAACTCATAAAATGACGGCTGACATACATGCATAGGCAGGCAAATATAGGGTAAAAATGTAGATACAATTAAAAAACTGAGAAAAGCCATTTTAAAGCAAAGTGACTGAAAATGTGATCTTGCCCAATATCTGTTCCTTACAACACTTCACACTAAATAAAACTTATAACTCCAGGTGCATTTAGTAGACAGCTAACAGCAAAGCAGCTGTAGAAAACTGTCAGGTTACTCAGGGCCTGATCCTGCAAACATGAACAGACACATAGAGCTTTATCAGAGCTATTTTCCCATAGAGGTAAATGAAATTGCATGTGGGAAAGGAATTTACTCCTGTGCATGTCTGCAAGACTCTATCATTTTATAACTTCTGAAGTCATGAAAGAATAAAATCAAAATCATGGAAATAGACTGGTTTTTGTAATAATGCAGAGACAGTAGCTAAGAATAGAGACTGCCACAGATTAAGTGAAATATAGGATACAAGTCTGTTGAGCAGAGCAATCTGTTTCTGGCTTTGAGTTGCACTGGCAGAGGTCATCTCCTTGGTGACAAACAGATTAGTTGCTCCTGGCAAGGAGAATTACAAATGTTTATGTACAGGATCTTCTATGACTCTATCGCATAACTGTAGGTTACAAGTGGTCATGCTTTTCAGCAAAGATTTGTGGGTTATTGGATAATAGTTACTTTTCTCTAGTGACAGAAATGCATTGTCCATTTTAAGCTGCTGACAGGTAGGCATGCAATGGATGGAGCAGAGTTCATGCAGGCTATGCTGTGAGGTTGGTGAGATAAAGCCAGCATCTTCACAATCTCTTTATAATGCTGACCTGGAGGCATCTGTGGGTGGACTGTCATCCAGTATGAACATCATGAACCACTTCATTTCTCAGAGGGAAAGACTTCAAGAACATGTCTATCTCAAGACAGATCAGGCCAAAGGACTTTCACCCTTTCTTTTGTCAATACCAGTTTTCTCTCTAACTCTCTGTCTCACCCTACATATGCCAGCCTAACATGAAGAAGGGCTGACTGTCCCTTCTGAGGCTGTAATGCTGCTCTAACCCCGTCATCAAGCAGTACTTGAAAGGGCACAGAACTGGCAATTTTATGACAAATTCTGCAACTGGAGAAGCAGAGTCAAAGCTGAACACTAGTTAACTTCACATCTCCCTATTGTATCATTTTCTTATCTGTTCGTTATGCTACCTGAGTATACCCTTTCCTTTAACTTTTGACAAGATGGTCTGCTTTCCTCAATAAATGATGACTGAGAAGCAGGAACTCCACTCTCCATTTCCTATCACTTTCACAGTGAACACAATTTATTGAATCTAAATTCTACCTCATTGGCTAAAATAACAAACATTAAAAAAGAAAAATTAAGTTTTTACTAAACTGTGGCAAATAAAACTTAATGTAACAATAACAGTCACAGTAACCTTTGCTAAGTTCAAAACTACCTTGTGCAAATTACAAATATTTAGCAGCATGGAGAAAAACTTTCAGAAAAAAATAGAAAATTCTACAGATTTCAATAACTTTTCTTCATTTAGCAGAATAAACTCCATTTAAGTAGTTCACAGTAACTAAATATCACAACACAAAGAAGAAAACTTAATTCAGAACATATGTGGAGAATTTCCCATCTAAAAAAAAGCAGAAAATAGAAGGCTCCAAAAGCATGCAACACAAAATTATTAAAACCACAGATTGCTAGGACGAGAAAAGAATCTAGACAAGGAAGAATGGTAATTGTCATGTTTATAGAATACCCACTAGCAGTCCACTGAAAAATACTAAATTATTCAAAAGAATTACTAGCTATAATTAGCATGAACACTTCAAAACTAAAACAAATCCTAATGTCCTCAAAAAGACCTTTTCCATTGAAGAAATATTTAACTCTTAAAAGACAAAACCACTTTACTATACCCTACTCCTCAATGATAATTTTAATGAAACTGCAGAAAGATGAGATCTTCTTCTAGTCTTTAGAAGTCATCAATTTCAAAATGTTTAAATTGTGCAAGACCAAGAGATTCAAATAGTCAAATAGTGTGAACTACAAAAATATCGTAACCATATTAAGGAAAGAATACAACTTGGGAACTGAAGATTATTCTGTGAAACTGATGCCAACTTTTATTTAACCTGAAATTATGGTAGAAATCCTCTCAAAGTAAAAAATAAGTCATCAGCTGATTACAGGATTCAGGATACAATCCATGTAGTTACAGGGGGAAAAAGATAATAATTCAATCCACAAAAAAATATTTGCAAAATAAATATCACTAGTTTTGCAACAACTTATGTGGGAAAAAATAAAAGCAGTAGCAATACTGGAGCAATTCTGTATAGGCAAGCAAATAGAGGACAGAAGTAAAACTCCATCATAGTTTTAAAACCTTGGGTTTTTGCATAGTTCTTAAATGAAATGTTTTTGCATATAAAAAATCAGTTAGTTTCAAAGACACAAGTGCTGCTACAATGAGGCTTTGGAAGTATGCCCTTACATGTGAGTTTGTATGTTACATGCAAGTTCCGTGATAGTTTTACCTTATAATCTTATTCAATGGCTTCCAGAATGTTTTCCACTGCTACTTTCTGTGTATCACTACTGCATAGACAGGATAAATATTCAATGATAAAATATTATGAGCAAAAGGAAATAATCCTGCACTCTTAGAGTCTCTTGCTCACTAGTGCGTCATGAGAGATTATTTAAAATAATCAAAACTTTGATTTCTTTCAATCACCTTTAAAAAAAACCTAACTTGCAATAAAGATATTTCCCTTTTCCTCTTCTGAAGAATGTAATTTCTCCTTCTTCAGAAAACATCTACTAGTGTCCACCAATGGAAGGATATCCTGAGTTACAAACAGCCATTCTACTCATTTCAGAACCAGTTGCAAACTGGCCCTGAAAAGCCATGAAGGGAGCATTGAAAAGTAAGTTAGTTTGGATTTGTCAGCAGTCTTACACTTTGAAATCCAGAGGTCTAGTAATTGAAAGGTGTTACAAGTAATTGAACTGAAATGAAAGGGTCTCTACCTAGAAATGGATTCATAAGATTAGGTTCTGCCCATTACTCTGTAGCTTTTTTCAGTAGAAAATGTGCAAAAGAAGCAAAAAATACATTTACTGTTTATTTTGACGTTAGAAAAACTGAGAAACATTGACCTGATATATGTTCTATTCACTGACAAATCGGGCATCCTCAAATAGAAATCACAAGGTGAAGTATTGTCTTCTGAAATCAATGACAGCATTCTCAGTGAGTTCAGAAGGCCTGGGACTTCATCAACCTCATAGACGTGTAAGTGCAGGGGCTAAAGGGCGGCTGTGACTTCTACTTCTGAATTTCCCTGGTTTTGGGAACTTCATCCACTGTATACTAATCTTTGCCTGATGAACATATCAATGCTAATGAACTTGTCAAAAAATCCTGTCTTTTTTTGGAGGCTAAAATTTGATTTTCAGATTGATTAATAGTGGTGGTGGGGAATTTTTTGGTTTTGTTTTTTTCAGTGATCTATTTATATTTCTTTGAGGCAGTATGAATATTTGAACACATAGAAGAAGAAATGCTTTTATCCTTTATAGCAGACATTCAAATTTATTATCCAAAATATCTAGGAATTCTATTGTCATAGGCTGTAATTTTTTAAAATAGTGGCTGAATGCAAATATTCCCAATGCCTTTTCATGGAATTGCTATTTACTAGATGTCAAGTGTTAGACTATATTGCACAATGCTAAAAGAAAACTTAAAAATCCTTTTGAAATGCATGGAAGTTGCAAATGGACAGTTGCAAATGCTAGTTTGCCAGTGATGCCAACCTCTGTGATGTGGTTGACATGCTAGAGGGAATGGACACCGCCTAGAGGTACCTTGTCAGACCTTGGAGGTGGGCCTATGGTAACCTCATGGAGTGGATCAACGCAAGCACAATTACAGGCTGAGCAGAGAGTGGATTGAGAGCAGCCCTGAAGAGAAGGACTTAGGAGTGCTGGTGGGTAGAAGCAAAATGCAAGATTTTTTTTACTGCGAGGGTGGGGAGGCACTGGAATAGGTTGCCCAGAGAAGTCATGGAAGCCTCATTCCTGGAGGCGTTCAAGGCCAGGCTGCATGTGGCTTTCAGCAAACTAATCTAGTGGAAAGTGTCCCTGCCCATGGTATGGGAATTGCAACTCAGTGATCTTTAAGGTCCTTTCCAACCCAAACTATTCTATGATTTCTAACCCAGCACTTATCTTTGCATTGCTTTTTTAATTGCTTTTTGCATTGCTTTTAATATTATTTTTTACATTACAAGACCAATAACTGGGCAATATATGAAATCATAGGGTAACACATGTAATTAAATGAGAAAAAAAATTAGAATTTACATACAAAGCGACACATTATCAAGTATTTTTAACTGACATACTGATATCCATGTCTCTAAATGCTTTCAGGTCACTTCCTATTAACTTTTGGTGCACACTTACCAGGTAGTACATTGCAGTTAATTCCCTTATTGATCTTCTCTGTTGTGTTTTTAATCATTTGCAATGCATTAAATTCTTTTTATCTGTACAAGCCCCCTTCCAATTGATTTAATAATATTGCAATAACATGTCTGTTATCAATGTAAAATGTGCAATAGTCAAGGACAACATTGTCAACACACAGGATACTTTAGTATGTCTGAGTCTAATCTCATCTCTAATGATTTCACTAGGAGAATCTTTTCTGCTTTATTTCTCACTTTTGTCTACGTAACATTTTTATGTTTGAAATTCCAATGAATTATCATGACAAAGTGACTCAGCTGCTGGAAGAGGGCAAGGCTGTGGATGTGGTCTTCCTGGACTTCAGCAAAGCCTTGGACACAGTTTCTCACAGCATTCTGCTACGGAAACTGTCAGCCTCTGGACTGGACAGGCACACACTCTCCTGCGTGGAAAAGTGGTTGGATGGCCGGGCCCAGAGAGTGGTGGGAAATGGAGTAAAATCCAGCTGGAGGCCAGTCACAAGTGGTGTTCCCCAGGGTTCCGTGCTGGGTCCAGCCCTGTTCAATGTCTTCATCAATGACCTGGATGAAGGCATTGAGTGCACCCTTAGCAAGTTTGCAGATGACACTAAGCTGGGTGGAAGTGTGGATCTGCTGGAGGGTAGGGAGGCTCTTCAAAGGGATCTGAACAGGTTGGACCACTGGGCTGAGTCTAGCGGCATGAGGTTTAACACGGCCGCATGCCGGGTCCTGTTCTTGGGGTACAGCAACCCTATGCAGAACTACAGACTAGGAGAAGTCTGCCTAGAAAGCTGCCAGGAGGAGAGGGACCTGGGGGTGTTGGTCGACAGCCGACTGAACATGAGCCAGCAGTGTGCCCAGGTGGCCAAGAAGACCAATGGCATCTTGGCTTGTATCAGAAACGGCATGACCAGCAGGTCCAGGGAGGTTATTCTCCCTCTGTACTGGTGAGACCGCACCTCGAATACTGTGTGCAGTTCTGAGCCCCTCACCATAAGAAAGATGTTGAGGCTCTGGAGCGTGTCCAGAGAAGAGCGACAAGGCTGGTGAAGGGGCTGGAGAACAGGCCTTATGAGGAGCGGCTGAGAGAACTGGGGTTGTTTAGCCTGGAGAAGAGGAGGCTGAGAGGAGACCTCATTGCTCTCTACAACTACTCAAAAGGAGGTTGTGGAGTGGAGGGAGCTGGCCTCTTCTCCCAGGTGACAGGGGACAGAACGAGGGGGAATGGCTTCAATCTCCACCAGGGTAGATTTAGGTTAGACATTAGGAGGAAGTTTTTTATGGAAAGGGTCATTAGGCATTGGAATATGCTGCCCAGGGAGGTGGTTGGTTCTCCTTCGCTGGAGGTGTTTAAGGCACGAGTAGATGAGGTCCTGAGAGACATGGTTTAGTGTTTGATAGGAATGGTTGGACCTGATGATCCGGTGAGTCTCTTCCAACCTGGTGATTCTATGATTCTATGATCAAAGCATATACCTTGCTATCTGCTTGCAACAGAGTATGAACTTTTTTCCTGATTTTAGGAAGAAAATACTGAATTGCAATAATGCAATTCCCAGTCTAGGCACTCCATTTAGTGCTTTTCAACTTTAAAGGTGACACTAGTAACAGCTGGAAAATCAACTGGTCTCTTTTTTTTCACCTGTTATCACCATACCAAAACAATACTATTTAATCTGAGACAGCAAACAAATACCCTCTGTGCTTTTCTTGTCATAGTTTCTAATAAATCGCAATAGAAACAAGGTCCCTTATATTATCAAGAAGAAAATAGTCTCTTCTATTAATGAAGGACTCTGAACAGTCAGGAGTGTGACCAGTAGGAAATGTGAGGCTTACGTACAATACTTATCAGAATCTTGTAAGCGAAGCTTTCTTAATGTATCTCAGTATTTTAAGAATACCAATAAAACACACTGGTGCAAAGGTGTACTTTGGTAAGCAATGCAGTGCAACACTCTTTTTTATAGAAGTATGTTATCATTCAAAGAAAAGGAATTTTTGTATTTATGGGAGAAAATGTACCTAGTAGTGCATACAAGATAGCTGGAGAGGGACTATTCATAAAGTCTTGTTGTGATAGGATGAGGGGGAATGGGTGTAAAGTGGAGGAAGGCAGATTTAGACTAGACATTAGGAAGAATTTGGTCACCATGAGAGTGATGAGGCATTGGAACAAGTTTCCCAGCGAAGCTGTGGATGCCCCATCACTGGAGGTGTTCAAGACCAGGTAGGATGGGGCCTTGGATAGCCTGATATAGTGGGATGTCCCTGCCCATGACAGGGAGGTTGAAATTAGAAGATTTTTAAGGTCCCTTTCAACATTAACTATTCTATGATTCTATGATTCTATGACTCTATATGCTATATTTTTATATAGAATGCCTTTTTTCATTCTTAGAGACAGAAATGACTTAGTTTAGATAAGCACATAACTAAAAAAATACTTCCGTTTTTCACAGAATCACAGAATCACAGAATCACAGAATCACTGGGTTGGAAGAGACCCATCGGATCATTGAGTCCAACCACAGTTCATTTTTTTTAATAGTGCCTTAATAATTTCTTTGGAATTATATGTCAGCTCAAAATTAACCTTGCCTACATATGTCTGCTTATAAAGTATATCTCCCATGTTCAGAAAACTTTGTTCAAACATTGGTTTATCAAGTTCTGTATTTCTTTCATTTTTATCAAGAAAGCTCAACCCCTTTTCCTGCCTAGGATAGTCTAAAGATTGAATCTCAATGTGTTAAGTATTTTCTAGTATATTTTATGGAAAATGAAAATTCACACTGAATCTACTATTTACCTTGAATTTTCCTTTTTATTTATTTTTTTTTAATAGAATTATTTGTCAGAGTCTGGTAACTCCTGAAATGCATTGCAATTTCCTTTACACTGTAATAGCTGTTCATGATCTATTTGGGTTTCCCTAGTGTTATTTCATGCATTGCAGAACTGCAGATGGTCTATTTCTCTGATCATCTTTAATGCCAAAGGAAAGAAAAGAGCAAAGACACATATTTGCTGGATCACTGGGAAGATCTGGCTACAGTTTTCAGTTTGCTAGCACAAGCACAAGCACTCTCAGTTGCAAAAGATTAACAGCCATGGAATCTACCATCATTTTAGGATATCGTTTGTGTGACTCAAAGAGAGGACAAAAGATAATTCCATAAAGAGATCAGCCCTTGGAAGAATGTGACTTGCTGTGCTGAGGGGTGTACTGGGCCACTGCAGAAGACATTGTAAGGACAGTCTCTTTCACTGGAATATGGGCAAAGTATAAGCACAGTTCTTGATTACAGAGACCTGTATTTTAGCCTGAAGAATCAGCATATAACTTGTACTGTGATTGTCTTAAACTTGTTCCTCTTGTTCCTCCACTCTTCATAAACCACGGTGACCGCTGGATGAACTTCTCCAATTAAATCTAACAGAGAAGACTGTACATGGTTCCCAGCTAGTACATGTAAATGATACCATCTATAAACTTTGTTTTACCCTGAGATTAAGCAGCATACCTACAAATAACTGTCCTTTATCTGGCAGCAGAAATGATTAATAAATTTGTTTACCTGCAAGGAATTCCTGAAAAACTTCAAGAACCTCAGTGATGATGAAACTCACCATGACAGGGCCTGCACAGTATGCTGTGATGAATATGAAGAGGCTCACCTAGTGCTGCAGCAACCAGCATTTGCAGCATCAGCAGGGAGGTCAGATTGATACCACCTCTTCTATTGCTTCTATCGGCTTCAGAAAGGACATAAAGTTATCACTTTTTCTTCACCTTTATTGCTGTCAGCTTCTCTAGTTTTACTATGCTTTCCTCAGTAAAATAGGTACTTGGCCTTGGGTATCCATGCCTTTGTTCCTAAGATCTAGAAAATCCCAGAACCTCCTCAGTGGAAAACAGAGTGCACTATAAACAAAACATGCATGTTAACCACAATATTGCTATGTCATCTCTGTCAGAAAGATCAATATTAAATCACCAATTTTTTTCTGAAAACTAATATTTTCTCCCCTTAAGATCTGATTCTAATAATTCTTCTATTCTGTGTAGACAAACTGTCATATAATAAGTCTGTGAGTTTGCTATACAGCATGAATGAGCAGCATTAACATTGAATTTAAAAAAAATACATTAAGGAAAACTGTATTTTCAAGCACCACTAGTAAGCCTTTTGACTATGTACAGTGGGATGTTGGCAGAACAGATCCAATTGATCTATAGCCAATTACCAAGAAGGCCTCAGGCAAGAACAGTACCAAAAAAACACTATAACCATGATAAGCCTCTATATGTAAATTAATAGCAAACAGGAACACACATGAAAACGCTGAGTTTTTTCCCTACCCTATAGAAAGATCTGTGGAAAAGTTTCTAGACTGTATTTATGATGGGGGGATTGTAGTTTAGTTTTTGTTTCATAGGAATTGATTACAAAGTTAGCGTATACAGCTAATTTAATGAACATTTTCACCCCAATCGGAGATCTGATACCAGAGTATTGATCTAAAATTTTCCCTTTGGTTCAAAATATAATATGTCAGAGTCTGGAAACTTCTGGTAACTAAAAATGCAGATTTGCTTCATAAGTCACTCTGCTCATTTCAGGAATCATTATAAATTAAAATGGCAGGACAAAGTGGAGATTTGGATCACTGATCCGAAAGGCAATTTAGCTGAGTGCAACTTCTTTTATTCTGGGATCAATGGTAATTAAGTACTGTGACCTACTATGAGTTACTTTCTGTTTCCCCCTGTCCAGATTATGTACAAACATAGCTAGCAAAAAGCTAGAAACATTTGAAATAAGTTATTTTGGGGGGAACAAGTTCATCCACTGGAGCTATAAGAAGTGCTTACACCAAAAGAGTAGATATGTTCTTATCGCGTACAGAGAGAAAAACCTGACTATGTCATAAAGATAGGTGTTAGTGGTTTGTTTTCTATCTAGACCTACAGAGCTATATATCTTGGAAGGAATGAGCAGGATTTTATTGTTTAATATATTTGAATCCATTATCACCAGCTCAATCCTATTACCTTTAAGTAGTTTTCTCTATGTGAGAGATTATACTGGAACAGCTGTTCGTTATCTAGTTTTCCTGATTATCTACATGTGAGAAACCCTCAGTTTTCAAAATAAGAGAGATAACTGGAATAAGACGTTTTCTGGAATCAGAGGAATTGCAGACAGATGTAACAAGATGAGATAACACAGTTTAAATTGGCACCTTACCTTATACTAAATAAGTTTTTATGCATAGAAATCATGAAACTTAGGTTGTAGTTTGAAGATAATGGTGTTACAGTGAACTTGAGTGAAAAACAAGTTTCCTCACTTATATGAATGCTCAGGAATATTTTTATTATGATTCTTAATATTTTTTATTGTAATTATTCCCTTTTACCATAAAAAGAAAAAAAACTAAACAGAACCCCTCCAAGGTTTTAAATTTGAAAATATAAAAACAAAGTGCTGACAGAGGAGACTTGTGCTAAATGGCCATGGTCTTAAAAGAAATATTTTTTCAATTAATTGTTTCTGACAAAAATTTCCACTTGTGTCAAAGGTTAATTGTAATAGAGCAGAAGTTCATCATCTGAGAAGAAAGAAATTTGTCATCATGCATATGTCCTACATTTACTATTCAGAGTTACTGACTGCAAGAGATGGTTCAGATTTTTTCCATAAATAACCAAATTATAGATGTTAAATGAGTTAAACAGCATTTATTTCAGAACAGACCACTTATTCCAACCTCACCTGATATACAAATGTAATGCTTTATTCTGTATTAGTCCACTTATTTCAGTTTTACCTACCTGGGTGGTATTTTTGTAAGTGTTAAATTTGTCAAGCACTGAACATGATGCTAAGTACCAGAAATAAAACTTGTCCTTTCAAAACACTGGTTATGTTTTACATCATTAGTTAATTCGTATCCTTGTATAATCTTCCTTTTTCTTAAACAAAATATGGGCTATTTGGACAATTGTCAGTTCTATACTGAATAAAACTTTAGAATACATTTTCAGGTATTCTTTCCATTTTCAACTACATGCACAGGTGTAGGACAAATTCTGAATTTTTGCCACAGAGAAAGTTAAGAAAAATCTACTGAAGACAATTCCAAGATACTTTTTTCAAAACCACAGTCTCCTAGTTGTCTACTCCTTGAAATTCTGTGGGACCTGTGAGATTTTCTGTGGCAAAAGGTTATCCAAGAACCTTAACAAAGATGCAAGCATTTTTTCATTTTCCAGGCACAGCCTACAGGCACATAATATTCTACCAGAAGTAAAACTTCTCTATTTGTCATTGGATAAGGCAGTTATATTAAAATCAGAATCTGTTTTCCCAAAGACCTCCTGAGAATCTGAGAAAGGAAAGCCTCTTCTTCATAGGAATGTACGCAATAATTTTGTGTTCTAGGTATGTCTTTTGAAATTCATATTCAAATTACTTGAAATCACACACAAACAAAAAAGTTTTATTCACCCTTCTTTGTATTTCATGTAGTTAGCATAGAGAGTTTCTGCACTGCTAGGGAACAATAGAACTACATATAGAATCATAGAATCACCAGGTTGGAAGAGACCCACTGGATCATCGAGTCCAACCATTCCCACCAATCTCTAAACCATGCCCCTCAGTACTTCATCCACCCATACCTTAAGCACCTCCAGGGAAGGCAAGTCAACCACCTCCCTGGACAGACCATTCCATTGCCTAATGACCCTTTCAGTGAAGAATATTTTCCTTGTGTTGAGCCTGAACCTACCCTGGTGGCCTGTCCACTGTCACTTGGGAGAAAAGGCTATCATCCTCCTCTCTACAACTGCTCTTCAGGTAGTTGTAGAGTGCAATAAGGTCTCCCCTCAGCTTCCTCTTGTCCAGGATAAACAACCCCAGCTCTCTCAGTTGTAAGACTTGTTCTCCAGCCCCTTCACCAGCTCTGTTGCTCTTCTCTGGTCTCACTCCAGAGCCTCAACATCCTTCTTGTGGTGAGGGGCCCAGAACTGAACATGATGTTAAAACAGCATTATACATTCAATATCATTATCCAGCTTAATAATGCTGACACCTGTGATGGTAATAATTAAAAAAATAAAGCTCTATATCTTTATGCAATAGAAGCATTATGGCATTATTTGGGACTAAATTGTCAAGAAACATTGGTTTGTTTCAGTTATTAAACAGATCACTTGGGTTTGGAAGACTAAACCTCATGTTGGGTTTTATGTATTTTAACTTGGTGGCAACATTTCACACCCATCTCTGAGTTTGGGCTCCAGCTGGTGCAGTTCCTACATTGGAGCCATTTCCATAGAAAGCTACAGTGCTTTGCCCCCCATTGTCCAAACTATCCCATTTTCCTCAGCAAATTCTCCACCACAGGAGAATGTAACACATCCACCTTTATGCAGGTGCAGAAATATCAGTCTTACATAAAACTTTGACTCTTGTAATATCCTTTGTATAATTATAAATGTTGCATAAATATATAAAAAGTGTTATTAACTCTACAGTATAGCCTTTGAAATAAATGAACAGGGAAGCAATGGAAAAAAAAAAAACCCCACTATGAAAAAATGCTGCATATCTTTTCAAACAATTAAACTGCCATCATAAAATGCAACATGATAATTAAAGGTTTTGTGAAAACCTAATTGGTCTTTTCTAAGGTTATGCAAGGAAACAGTAAAAAACTTTTTAAATTCAGTATTTCCAATGAAATTATAGAAATAAGGCCAGTTAAAAGAAAGGAGTCTGAGGCCATGAGCCATATTTTGGTGATCTGCAAGTGCAGACTAATTACGTCATCCTTTAGTGGTTGGTACCTGAAGGTCAAAATTGTGTGATATCACACACAAATAAGATTCAATTTTGTCATCTGCATGCAATCAGAGTTTTCTCACCACTCAAAGAACAGAGGTTGAAAGGATTATTTTTGGTTATTATTTCTTGCTGAGAAAAATTAGGTAGTTTGGCCTATTAAATTCAAGAGGAAAAACATATTAGTTTTTATTTAGTAATTGCTCGTTGGGTTTATTGTAAAGGAAATAACAGTTTCACACGTGGGTTCCACCATCTTACATAACAACCATCTTACATAACAATTGTATTTGTATAAAAATACAATGAGTCATTACTTTCTGAAAGTTAAGATTCTTTTTGACAAGTTAGTAATTGTGTTCATTATAAGGCAACATCAATTCAGTAATTTAACTTTCCAAAACTGGGAAATGGAGGCTTAACATATTAAAAATACATTGGGAAACCAGGAGAAGTTCTCCTTAATATTTCCTGTCTAGTCTATTCGATCTTCTATAAATAACTCAATACTCATATTTAAGAATGGGGACTAAGTGGCTCCTCTTTCAAAGGAGGTCAGACTGGACCTCACATTCTTATTCTGTATTCCAGTGAGTGTTTATTTGAAAGGTAGAAGATTCAGAAAGAAGTAAGTGGGGAATTTTCTGGCTAGCACATCCTATGTAGGAAACTGACAGATCTAAGAGGTAAGAAAATGTAGTTCAAGTCTGTAACATCACAGTAAAAGAATATATGTCTCCCACAGGCCCTGCAGGTTTTTCTCCTTTACATAAAAACATTCTGCATCTGAAAGTACTTATTTCATAAATTACAGTTTAAAACCAAGTTATTTTAAAGTACATAATTCATTTATTTAGGGAATACAGGATATGTAGTAAGTGGAAACAAAATAAATTCCAAGACTTGTTATCCAAGAATCATTGAATCAGATCAGCCTCATAGTGACAGTCTATAATGTAAGCGGGGAAATAATCATGTAGTTAATCAGACATATGGTAAAACATCTGATAGATTGCCTATCAGAGCAAACAAGCAGGAGATCATGAGAGCTGGTGCAAGAATTGTGCATTGGATAGTAAACTGACAGAAAAACAGCTGGCAACTGACAGATCTGAGAAAGGAATAATCAATCTGGGATCAATTACTAAATGAGTTTGTAAAGGATTAGTCATGGAATAGATCTTGGGGTTTTTTATTATTATTACAGTGCATTTAATACAGGCACAAAAAGTAAAGGCTAGCTGATAAAAATATTTTTGTAGCTCAACAGGAAGCAGGTCAACAACAATCCAGAAATAACTGGAGAAATATGGCAGTTGACAACACTAAAGCAAGCTGATACACTTCAGGAGTAACTAAATTAAATTCTGTTTTAAACAGTTAGGAGAAATATATTGTGATGTAGTTAGGTTATGGTTGACAATAATGTGGCACAGCCATTAAATAGAAAATGCAAATGTAAGATGTATGCAATGAGACCCTCAGAGTATGCAGTGTACATGAAATATGAGAAAAAGGTCTTGTCTTCTTTAATTTACCAAAAAGAACTGAGATATGATAAAATCGCTCTGCATGAATAGGTGGAGTTGTTAGGGGAAAAGAGAAGAGAGGAAGAAAATCTATTTAAAATGTTGACATAATAAAAGATTTTCTAGATGGGCCATAAATACATTTAGGTTGGGAATGAGAAGTTGTAATCATCAGAGCCAGAACAGTCTGTAACAGCTTTCCAACAGGAGTAGCAAGGGCAATAAACCAAACTAGTTTTAAGCTGAAGTATATTTCAGCAATAAAAATGTTGTATATAAACATCTGTTTCAAATAATGCTTGCCAAAACACAGACAAGTATGCAATAAAACCTTACCTAGTATTCTTGTCAAATTACCCAATGAATTGCAGGACAAGAGAGATTTTTAGGATCTGTGACTGAGATAACTCCTCCATAACAACTGCTTTGGAACTGGGAACTTCAGAAGCACTGAAAGCCTCAGTTTGAAAGGATTATCTGCTTTTCAAAATTCAAAGGAAATCTGATAGTTCAGGAACTTTAGTGTTGCATTTTCAGATTCCCCTTTGTAGTGATGTTTACACTGAGCTTTGAAAAAAAATCTGAAACACAGAGAAAAAAATGCATTTTCTAACTATCAGTCCATTATGAGAATGAAGAGAATGAAGATTATTTTTTTTTAAGCATCAGAACTCCTTGGGGGGAGGAGGATAATCCTAAGAGCTTTTCTGTTCTAGCTTACTCAATGGATACTGACTTCAGGGGAGATGAAATTCCTCTCCTTGACTGCCACTCAAAACATAATAGAAAGGGCTGTAGCAGTTTAGAATTTGTAACTAAGGGAAAATCCTTACACAAACCAAGCAAAACATTTGGTCAAATTTTCTGTTTAAAACAGAAGTCACAGCAGTTGATAGGTCTACAAGAACTTGCTGGCAGTAAGAAGTACAGCCACAGAGCAAACACCCTTTTTTTAAGTAAAACTCATTAAGAATTGGCTGTGCACCCAAGGGACAGCAGGAACAAAGTGTCTATAGAATCAGTATGAATGCCTTGACATTTTCGTTTTTCCAAGAAAGCCAACAAAATTTACTTATACTAGAATTAGGTCTTCATTGACATAAGATACTGGTCAGATTTAGATTTGTTATTGGCTGAGAAAACCTAGTTTTCCAGAGAAATGCACCAAGTCATTTTGTCAGCCATAAAGCCAACATCCATACCAGCATAAATCTGCAACAGATACCATAACATTTAGGCACGGCCCTAGGGTATGTTAGTTCATAAACCTCAGGAACAGCTTTGAGAGAGAGACAGAAGGGATTACTGAGAAGCATATCTAGCTTAACGGTAAACCCTCGGAACAGCACACCTTGTCCTCCGAAGTGTTTTGTTAGGTGCAGAGTCAGAAACTGGACAATGTGTTTCCAAATCCTATGAGATATTTATATCATCATGAAAATAGGACCCTGATTAATCTTTTCTACTCCAGCCACAAATTTTTCCTTGTTTTGACTTTAAATGGCACTGTCTTGTCTACATACATTTTTGATGCCTTGTAGTGATATCTTAAATAGTAGCTTTCTTACCATGAGTGCAGCACTATATTCTCACAGCATTAAAGAGTATGACACCAAAGTGTGGTATGTTGTCTGAAATTAAGAGCTAATTAAATATTCAATCATAGTCTCTATAATGATAGCATAATACATTCTTTATTTCCATGCCTTAGAAAGACAATGTTATGCTTGTTCATATTAAGGGAGTTTATGATTTTCCAATATCAAGTATTTACTGATTTACCTTTACTGAGTTAACAAAAAATTGTGACCCTTTTTGCATGATAAATTGAATGAAGGCAAAGCACTAGCATGATTCATATGCAAATCATCAAGACAGATAGTGCTGCATTAAAGGGTGATTTATAAATGAAACTTATATTAAGACATATTAAATATGAAAGTGAATGTACAAACCCGGTTGAAAATAAGGTGATCATAGTAATCAAATTTTATTGCTGAACATTTTGTCCCTGAATCTAAAGTTGAACTATAAGGGTACAGTCTAGTGATTTTTTGCCATTAGTGAATTTCACTGCCTTAAATAAACCTGTTTTAGCTCTCTTTATATACAGGAAGAGGTGCTCATGTTGTCAGTTACAACATTTCAGCTGTGTAATAGCTTTATACTAAGCTGTTTAAAAACAACCACAGGCCATTTTTTGTCCTCTACTTACAGTAAAAATATACCTTTCAGAGAAAAGATAGAGATGATAAAAATTGAGTATATTTCTTTCTGCTGTTATACTGTTTTGATCTCTCTCAAGCTGCAGCTAGCAAGGAAAAAAATATATAAGCTCTGAAGAATATTGGCTTTTTTTTATGTTATATCTGAAAAATCACAACCCCAACTGACCTGCTAAAAGAAATTGAGAAAAAAAATCAACAACTCATTTTAAATGTCACATTCAAAACAAGATTGCCAGTGTCCTTGCTATGAATTCTCTTTTTAAATTTAAACCAGAGAAAGAAAAAAGTAATTGGAAAAAAGTGGAAAGTAAAATTTCTCATAGTAAAATTTTATGACTGTGCTATATACAGATTTTCAAAGAAATACAAGGCCTGAAGTCTAGGCATGTTCAAAAGCAAGATTTGATCCTAACACTTAAATTCTAAATGAAGCAGTATATAAAGACCCAACTCCAGAAAGCATATAAAGTATCACACGTTACAGGAAGATATAGGTACCAGATACCCACCCAGACACTGTCTCTCCCTTCTGAAAAAGACTGGGATAAAATACCATGGAAAAGCTTATGGATGGAGTTAAAGATAGGGAGATCCCCTACCAGTTACTATCATGGGCGAAACAAGTTACATTTAATTCCATCACTCCCAATTCCTCTACCCACCAGATTTCATCCTGAACCACGCAGTGGGGTGGGGAATTGTATTTTGAGTCAGTGTATAACAGTTTCTCTCTGTCACTCATTCCTCCTCACACTTTTCCCCTGTTCCAACATGAGTCCTCTCCAAGGCTACAGTCTTTCAGGATAAACCAGCTCCAGTATGCCTTCTCCACAGGATGTAGTTCCTTTAGGTTATGTCCACTTGCTCAGTCATGGCACCTTTCACAGGCTGCAGTGGAATAACTGCTTCTCCATGGTCTCCTTCAGGAGCTCCAGGTTAACCTCTGCTGCAGTACTTAAAGCACCTCCTCCCCCTCCTTATTTTTTGACCCTGGTGCTCACAGTGTTCAATTAAGTTGAAAGAAATTGTATTTATATCATGATGAGATAAAACACAAAATCAAGATAAAGAATTATTCTTCTTTCCAGTTCTATTTTATTAAGTATGCAACCTGTGACAGCATACTTAGAAAAAGAGTGTATCTAATAGAACGTAAAATTTGAAATCTGAACTAGTCCTAAATCCTTATCAAACCTCTTAGCTGGATGAATCTGTCATATGGTTTAGAAGACATTAACATACATTTAGAAAAAACATCTTCACACGTGTGTTATATAAAACAGATCAATTTGTATTTGCCTTGCTTCAGTTAACCTCATTATTATGGAGAAACAACTTTACAACAGTTATCAATGCAATGGTAAATGAAAGATGACAATCTAAAAATTACAGTGGCATTCAAATATCCTTCTATTTCCGTGAATCAACAGCAATAGAAAATTAATAGATGATTAATTGTCTTTTCATAACAAAGTCTCATCATTGTTGTTTGACGATGAAAGTATGATATCAGGGGTATAAATAATGTCATGAATCACGAAATAAATTAAGGTTGTTATTTACAGTGTACAGAAACACAGTAGTATAAAACGCTAATATATATTTTCTGTGACTGCAATTAACCATGTGCCAATGGCTGTTACACATTCTTTATATTCTTTTAATTCAGGGGTAAATTAATCCTGCAACATAGTGAAGACTATCAGGGGACTGTACAGTTTTACCTGAGCCACATGAGACGGTGCTTGTAGGATGTCAGGCAGTGATGAGGGACAAAGGAGAGAAAGTTCTTTTTCCACTCTGAGTTCTTTCCTCCAGTAAATCTTTGCCTGAAAACATTCAAAGTAAAGTCACTCTGTCACATGGGCTTTGGGATAACCTGCAGCACAATGACAGTTGAATGTCATGTAACATGAAGAAAATCCAAATAACACTACTTGACATAGGAAAAACTTGCAAGATAAAATTCTAATGACGTTTGGAAATGCTAGCCTGTTTCTCATCCACTACTGCATTGAGATCTCATTCCTGGACTCCAAACAATTCTGAAATTTCTGACATGGCAGAGAAAACACTGTTGCACTCTAAAACACAGAGAAATACAAAACTAAGGCCATGTATATTAAACACAGGAAGCATGTTAAGACTTGTCTTTTTGTCTTTATTTCTTTTTTTTTTTTCCTCCTCCTTCTAACTTCCCATAATCTTGGGGAGAGAAGAACTAGGTTAAATTACTTGATTAAAATCCATTCTGTGGACTGAAAAAAGTCATCTTTCTTAAGCTTCTCCTATTTGTGTGAATGAATGGGCATGCCAAGAACAAAAGCCTAACTACATACCCCATATGCCATCAGCACTATTAGTCCTCGTTTGGACAGCTGTTGCAGTGGCAGTTGTGCATGTGGAAAGACTCTGAAGGAGAACACTGGCTTCACCAAAAGATATGATCCTATGAAACTGGCCTACAGTCTTCTTCCACATTCTTCAAGCACGTTGTAAAAAGGAAGGTTCCTATGTTTAGCATAACACTATAGATATGCAGAATTAATCCACGCCAAATGGAAAGGTTACTATATGCTTTCATGTGCACATACATGCATTCATTGACCTCAGGACAGAAATTAACTTATTAAAAACTTATCTCCTTCCTGAGTTCACACAAGTGCAACAAAGTAAAATTTTTAGAAGTCTCACCTTTATTTTAGACACGGTGTTTCTTTGCATTCTTGTGTCCTTATCTCCATTCATTGGCAATTTCCTCCATGAACTGATCCACACCTTATTTGTAGGAATGCAATGGAAAAGCAAGGATAATTTAAAATTACAAGGGTACCTGGAACTGCATGGAAGGCAGGATGACAGCTGAGAATGTTTCTGTGGCCTTAACTCCAATCAGAGCACCGTTCCTACTCTGAAACTAGTATTATCAAATCTGCCCTGGGTATAATACACAGGGCATAAAAAAGCTTAAATTCCACATCTAAATTACAGAGCATGAGTAGCCTGTAGGTTTAGCTTGGAACAAAAATTACCATCAACTTTTCTTAGCAAGTAGTGCATTCTAAAAGCTGGCTCTGGGTAATCTATACAGACTGACTCAATGAGAAAAAGGGAAATATAGGACCTATACTTCAGAATTCCCTCAGGTGTGTATATATATCCAGAATATGTGGGAATCCTAGAATTCCATCTGATCTTGGTTGTCTCATAGCCAAATGCCTTGTACCATTTGCTTTTAGAAAGGTCACATCACAAACAAAAGCAAGGTAAGATACTCCAGATTCCTTCCTGAAAGATGAGGACATTGACATTTAGGCATTTTTAAATTCACTATTTTAATTTCTTCAAAATATCTTAAAATTTAATTTATTTCCATGCAATGTCTCCTTTTCATTCTTTTTTTTTAATAAATCCATATCATTTTCTTCCAAAACAGAACTGCATTTTTGTGGAAATGATGACATTTTGTTAGCTGCAATAATGGCCCCTAAAACATTTTATCACTCTGCAGAAGCAACCTGTTCCTCCTACCCACCCTTATCACTCATGCTTGGGTGTTTCCAGATGAGCTGGAACATTGGAGGAACTCAGCTGTCATAGGCTGCCTTCAACTCAGCCAAGCTCTTAAATTACTCACTGTGTTTGTGTGGCATTTCCAATATCTTCAGGGAGGTCCTCTAAGCTGAACCAGCCACTATGAAGTAAACAACATTTAGTTTATCTGCCTGGCTCACCCTTCTTCCTCCATGCTGTGTCCAGCTACAGAACTGTCTCCCTCTTTTTGGAGATAGCTTTCCATCACGTAGGTGGAATTCCTTCTGTTACTGTTGTCACCACCAGATTTCAGGCTTTATTTGTTTTATGTCAAGTGCTGTGAGTGCCAAAACAGCACCCTGGCTATTCATATGGGCCATATTTCTCTTGCAAATACCACACTCATAATAAATACCAGGCTTAGAATTTCAAATACTGGAAACAGAAACCTGCACACAAAAGGGTCATGAACCCTACTATATCAACCACTCAGCTTCTGTTTGGTCTATAGTAAGTCTTCGACAAAACTGCAAAGTCTTGTTATGAAGTTCCCCAATCATGTGAAATTCACCAGATCTGTGAAGAAATTACTTTGATTTAATTACCTTTGACATTAAACACCTGGGTTTTATTTTGTTCCTATTATTTTTTTATTATTATTTTCAGCTTTCAATCTTTGAATCTAGTCTTCTCTGAATGATATTTTTCTGACAGGTTAAGCATTTATCTTCAGTCAGAAATTTGTTCCCCATGCAGGTATTTCATTGATCAGATGGCTTGATATTCAGATAAAGGCAGTAGTTCAAAATTCTTTACTTACAGTTTAAGATACATAGGTCAGAATATGAATGTTTGCACATACTGGCTATGCAAGCAAGTAATTTATGGATTAACTTCCATGAAATTATTACATCTTTAAGTCTAAGCCTCTTCTAAGCAAAATAAACTGATGTTCTTAATGAAACAGTAATGTTTCCCAATAGTACTGAGTATTTTTTTCTTGAAGGCAAGACCATTTTATTAAGAACATGCAAATCTTGAAATCAATATATGTGAAGAATAAACATATCTTGAATTCTGAATTTTTCCAGATTCTGTCCTTGCTTCTCACCACAATTTTTAATGTCCACAAAGACAAAAAGTACTGAAGCTCTTCTAACTGCATGGACAATTCGGACCTTAAAACTGGCATAATCTTACTTAAATCATTTCAAGTTAATTTAAATCTGTGTCAGAAAAAGACCTAATACAATACTTACAATAAAGTTGTGAAACTGGGCAATGTTCTAATGAAGCTATGCTAATCTACAATAACTGTAACCTAAATTTCATATTTTCACAGTCCCCCATAGATACAAGAATTAATGTTAGCAAAATTAGACACAGATTAAAAAGATTCAGTAGTATGGTTCTGCTATAAGGATGTAAAGCAGCTGT
Organism: Piaya cayana; assembly: GCA_013389865.1. Lineage (NCBI taxonomy): Eukaryota > Metazoa > Chordata > Aves > Cuculiformes > Coccyzidae > Piaya > Piaya cayana. Next base: position 83,192 of record WAAB01025374.1, read on the forward strand.
TAACCCCATTCAAATAGCCAGTTAACCCAACTTTAGTGTGCTTTCTCTATAGCCAAAATGACTTTGCTGCTTTGCCTCTCCAAACTAAGAAAATGAAGAAGAAACTTACCTATGTCTACATGTTTCAGACATATTTTGGATAGCTGCTTTTCTCGAAAACATCTTAGAAGAGTTTAAAAAAGGGGGGGGAGGGGTGTTGCCTTTCACAGAATGAAAACCTTAACTTTGTTCTAATTCTGTTCCTCTGAAGTTAGGGAGAATTTATCACTGTCATTAATGGGAGAAGAGACAAGACAAAACTTAGCAAGTCTATAAACCCTACCTGTAATCTCCATTGAGGATCTAAATTACATTCTTGCAACTGGTATAGGGAGAAACAACTCATGCTGAACTGAAAGTGATGATACCGATAAAGAGGAATTATTTTAAGAATCATGCAATCTGTAAAAAAACATCCTAAGTATCAGAGGAACCATCAAAAGACTATAAAACATTTGGGAAAGATATAAAAATTCTGAAACAGGCAGTCAAGAGAATATAAAGTGTAAGGGGGAAAAAAGGAAAAGAATGAAGTATGACACATTTGTGAAATGACACAATGCACAAACTAAAGTAAAAGTTTTATATGATGGAGACCTAAAGAAAGTATACTAAGCTTATATTTCATAAGTCTTAAATGAAAAAACCAAACTATCACACTGAAGTAAGGTAGAAAACAGTGTCATTAATCAATCATAGAATTAATTTTTTCAGAGGAAGACAATGATTTTGTTTTGATGTCTTGCTGACGAAGTGTCTCAAACAAGAAAACATTTACTAAATAAGAAAAAATCATCTCATATATGTAATCTATAGCTATTCTTACTTAATCTGTTGCAAAGTTGTCCTCAGCTAGTACAAAATGACTTTGTTTTCTTAAAGTAAAAATGGTGCAAAAAGTCTTCTTCATCCTTCTTGTACCACAGATTTTCCCACAATACAGATTTCTTTTTCTTTCAATCTAACATAGAGGTCTAGAGTTGTGGAAGGATTGAGCAGCACGAAGAAATGTGACCAAGAGATTCACTATTCTTAAATGCTCTGAACATATACCACAAAGAGGACAAGATATAAGCTAACGTATCTTAACTTTCTATCAAGTGCATATGGATAAAAGACACAATATCACAGCTTCCTGAGTTGTGTATAAATACTTACTTAAGCACACACATATACAGAGCCATCAACATAATAAAAACCTTTATTAGCCCCCAAATCTTTACATAAACATTCAACTAATATAGAAACTAGTGTTATTTTGCCCACATGTCTATGACTAAGCTTGACTCATGTCAATGACAATTGTTTCCATAAGAACTAACAGACTCTGAAATGAGAAAATGATAGAAAACCTATTAAAAAAATAAGATAAACATTTACCCAGTCCAGTGACTTGACAAAAGAAATAACAATCTGATCATATGAAACATTCACTTGCAAATGAATTCTGACTTTATATTGAATTCTGACTTAGCAGTTGTTGTCCACCTACCAGAAACAGCATACAACAATTCCCAAGCTTCATTAGCAGTGATGTAAATAGTAAAAGTTGGGTTTTTTCATTGTTTTCTGGACATCATTTGGTCTTCCTCCCATTACCACAGATTCTGGGCTAAAATAGACCAAATGTGGAAATTCTAATAATGGAATACATTGACGAGAATTTTCTAAGTTTTTTAGACCTGTCGGATATTTCTTAAAACAAATTGAAACAAGACCAATAAATCTAACCTGAATTAGGATGTGGTTTGTAGGATGAAATGAGAGTCATGATAACACTTTGCACACAAAAATGTCCTGTGCTTACAGCACCACACTTTTCAAGCTGTCATGCTGAGACAAACAGATGCTATATCAGAGCTTTTTCTTGGTGCACCTCTCCAGGATTCCAGTGCTCTTTTTCTCCATATGAGACTCATGCCTAGAGTGCAATACATTACCTTGTCATACCACTACCTTTACTTTCTTATCCCTCAAGGAACTGGAAGAGGCTAGTGGACACCTAGACCAAATCAGCTCCAGAAATGGAGGAGCTGGAAAAGCGGACTTGTGTGAACATCTTGAGGTTCAACAAAGCCAAGTGCAAGGTCGTACACTTGGGTTGGGGCAATCCCTGCTTTCACTACAGGGTGGGAGATGATGCAGTTGAGAGCTGCCCTGCAGAGAAAGACTTAGGGGTGCTGGTTGATGAGAAACTTGACATGAGCCAATAATGTGCGCTTGCAGTCCTGAAGACCGACTGTATCCTGGGCTACATCAAAAGAAGTGTGGTCAGCAGGTTGAGGGAGGTGATTCTGCTCCTCTATTCCTCTCTGTGAGACCCCACCTAGAGTACTGTGTCAGTAGAAGATGGTCAGAGGGGTGGAGCAGGTGTTGTTCAGCCTGGAGAAGAGAAGGCTCTGTGGAGATCTCATAGTGGCCTTCCAGTATCTGAAGAGGGCTTACAAGAAAGCTGGGGAGGGATTTTTACAAAGGCGGATAGTGATAGGATAAGGGGGAATGGATTTATATTGGAAGGAGGTAGACTTAGAGTAGACATTAGGAAGAAATTCTTTATGCTGAGGGAGGTGAGACATTGGAACAGGATGCCTGGGGAAGTTGTGGATGACTCCTCCCTGGAAGTTTTCAAGGCCAGGTTGGATGGGGCTTTGAGCAGCCTGATGTAGTGGGAGGTGTCCCTGCCCGTAGCAGGGGAGTTGGAGCTAGATGGTCTTTAGAGTCCCTTCCAAATCAAAGTTCTGTTTAATTCTAAATTTTCTCATGCTGAGGACGTTTACATGAATGAAGCCACAGTTAAATGTCCTCATTTACAGCTCTTAGCATCTTTTTCAAATATGGACAGAAGATATTATTTTAAATAGTTTTAATTCTCACAGTATCTACTAGAAGAAAACATTTTCTGAAGAATAATATATTTCTGATACTGACTCCAGTTTGTATGCGAGCAGCAGGTGGTATTTCCCCAAATCCTTTTTCCTCACTAGCTACTGCTATTAACTCCTTGCCATTGTACAATAGCCAATGTATATATCACCTGAGAACTTCTAGAGGAAATAGGAAGGTGATTTCAACAACAAACTGTAACTTATAATTTAACCGCAAAATGGTTGAGATTGGAAGGGGCCTTGGGAGGTCTTCTTACCCACCCTACCTGCTGGAGCAGGATCATGTACAGCACAGTGCAAAGGATCATGTCCAGACAGCTCTCAAATATCTCTGAGAACAGAGACTCTACAACAACCCCAGGCAACACGTGTCAGTGCTCAGCCACCCTCACAGTGAAAAAACTTTAATACATTAAATACACTTTTATTTTGAAAGGGGAGGTAACTTACTTCTTTATGCAATAGTGTTTTTCCTCTGGAAGGGTTAAAGTATTCGTTGCTTTTGGAAAGACATCAAGGACAATCTCTCCTTAGGAGACTGACTCAACTGATGACACTTTAAAATAACAGCTTAACAATTGTTTACTGAATTTCTTTGGGATTTATTTTAGTGGTATAATGAACTCACCTGATTTTAATACACTTATAATGAATATGGAATTTCCGTTATGCTTCAGCTTGAATTTAGTGCATCATTATTTTACCTGCACCAACAGTGATATAAGAATAAATTGAATTAACATACTTGACATGTCATTGGTCTTAGAACTGAGAGGAAACCTCTCTGGGGAAGCCATAAAGGACACCAAATTTCATGTCTTGTTCTGTTTGGGTTCTGTTCTTCTTACAGGCCTTCTCAAACAATGGGTCATGTTTGCTCAAACACAGTTCTTATTAGGCCATATAATAATATGCAGACTAAATATATAAATGAATTATATGCTCAATCATTCCAAGGGTAGTGACCACTGAATCAGTGGATGGAAAGTTCTTTCATTCATGCTTCATGTTAAAGAAATGCAAAACAGATGTACTGTAATGGTTATTTTAGTTATGCCTCAAACAACGACATGCTTTTCAGTCTGCATCATGATATGTAAAATGTAGTCTTGATAAAATGATAGCATGATATAAATTTTCTCATGAAATGTTTATAACCCAGAAACATCTCATTATTCACAGGATTACATCAACTGAAAGCCCATGGTGCAATTCCCATGCATTTCAGAGGGAATGGGTTCACATCATAGTGAATTACTGGATGGTGACACTTACAAATTTATTTTGTATGCAACCTAGTTATTTACATGCCCATATTCTGTAAAACAAAATACATGATCAGAATAATATCTAGCAGATATCAAGTCAACTTCTATTACTGAAAGGTCTTGAGAATTCAATGTGTGATCTATCTAGCACTGTGATTATACTTTCAAATATAAGTGTCATTTATGCAGATATAGACAGGCAGTTCTTAGCATGGAATAAAAAAAAATAAATTGCTCTGTGCTGTATGTATGAAATAAGCAATTTTCAATTATTAACATATCAGCTTCCTATTACCTATGTGGTGATAGTCTCCTTAAGGTCAGTTTCATTCCTACGGACTGTGTCAAATGCAGACTGAAGTGTATCTAATTCAAGTATTATTATGAGTTCTAATTATGCTTCTTAGGGGTGTAACTAAAGATCAACATAACATAGTGTCCCAACGAGTTGGATTATTTACTTGGAGAAATAAATGGATTTTTGTCTGAAAGGGCTTCGAGCTGAAACAGTTCAAACACAGGAAGGCAGAATAACAATGCAGATAGAATAAATTATTTGATGGCTGGCAACAATGTTTGAATTCACATAATTAATAGGGTGAAGAATACTTAGAGGCAGTTGAAGCTAGAAAGAGGAGGAAAAAGGAATTCAGGGGAAGTTTGGGTAATTAAAAAGGGCAAAAGGGCAAATGTGGAAAAGACATTTTGAACTACAATGGAGGTTAGAGTGAACAGTCAAATCAGAGTAGATGAAAATCTAGTCAAAACTATACAGGGCTTTGAATGATTAAAAGACCAAGCTTGAGGGTTTTTTTGCCTCTACAATGTTTTTCACTAATCATCTCAACTGCCCATAAGGATCGGTGATAATACACAGTTTTGTTATCTTAAGTCCTGGATAATTTTCAAGCTTCATCTTTGTTTATCAGCTTTTCCTTGGTCAATGATTAGATACCTGTGCTTTCATTTAGTTTAGAAGTGCCATGAATTCCAATATAGTAGAGTACTGAAAATTTAAATTAAAATGCCTATGGCTACATTGTACTAAATGGTACAATTTCATTAACAGTTATGAGCTTTCAAAGATGAATAATCAGAAATCTACCAGGTAAGCATTACATTAAATACTGTCTTAATTACCATTTTCTCCCCCCACCAGGATACATGACAGATTGTATTTGCTCTTTTAAGTAATCAAATGTATCATTAATTTTTCAAGATTAAATTTTCAGTTGTGAAAAATTTATCATAGCTTTGTTTGTCCAGTCCTTGAATTCTGTGTATTTTGTTAAGAATAAGCTTTCACTTGAAGAAACTGAGTGCTAATTGAAAAACTTAACTCATACTTTATTTTGTGGTTATTATTAGTAGTAGTATTGGTATTGGTATTAGTATTATTGCCTTTTTGTTCTTAAAATACAATAAATAAACAAACTATTACCTGGACAAATAGCAATGTTTGGCTGAAACACAGGCACATTCTTGTCAGAGGGAAAAAAATATATTGCCTGGAATATATATAACTTCTGACACCAGCCAGTCAGCAGAGGATAACTACTGGCTGTTTTTCCCAGGCAGCAGACTTAAGATGTGATTCAGTTCACACACTTACATAAACAGGATCTTTACATCTCATGTTAAAGGCTGATAATGGAGTGCAGAAGGTCCTAGTTCTAGTGTTTTGAAGGATAGCCCTGAATTCACTACAGAATGGACAAATAAACTTTCCTTTGAAACCATCCCCTTAGCTGAGAAAGATAAAAACCATGCTCCCTTTCCCCCAAAGTGTGTTTTGTTGCTCTTGTGGGATATTTGAAAGGAGGATTTCCTTTAAATTGTTCCACTAATTGTTTATACATTCACTGGTAATACTGAAAGCTTATCCCTTTCTTATCACAGTGCATAATTGTTTCAAGACTCCCCAAGCCCTTCAGATTCAATCAGTGGTTTCAAATAGTCTAAATATTTTCCAGCTTCTTCAGAAAATAATCTTATACTCTGTCAGATTTTTTACAACAGGTCTATTAAGGAATATATACAAACGCAAGAGAAAACAGTCATTTCCTCAGAATGAAATTGGCTCTGAAAGTTTTCAATCAAACTATTTATATAAGTTGTGTTACTCTGGGATTTTTTTTCTAATTCCTCTAAATTGCTACACAGCATAGGGTAGTGAGTTTCTAAAATAACGCTACAGCAGCACCTTCTGTGTAGCTGCCAGATAAACACACCGACATCTGTGGCTCTGTGTTTCCAAGGATGCTGGTGGCAGGGAACAGCATGAATGGGAGCTTTGCTGCAGGAGGCTGACTGGGTGATGCTGGGGATACAGGAAGAAATCTGGGAGGTAGAACCACCACCTGTGTTTTATTTCTTTATACAGGACATTGGAATAAATTGAAACACTAATAAATGTGCATAGTGAACAGCCACCAAACAGGTAAGTATGTTGAACCAAAATATTCTCTAATTCAATTTCATTTAGTTTGCCTACTGTTTTCTTAGGAGGGCACTGTAGTCCTGCAGAATATATTTGCTTTTGATTAATGAGAAATGGAATCAGACAATGGGTCTATTTTATTATATCAGGCTATGTTTCTATTGCAATAAGTCTTTTTACAAACTAAACAAAAATTGCTATGTTGATTTCCAAAAAATGTATTCCAGACTTATACATATCATTTAGTAACTTAACTTACCCAGTTTGAGTACACAATGTATAGAATAATTTTAGGCTTTATAATGATATTGAGTTCCCTATTTTTTACTGTTACCCCAAAATGCATCCTGTTTTTAATATATTCAACATCTGTTCTCATTAAAGTTCCTTTCGGTCTAAAACAAGAGCTAGAGAAGATGTTTGAAATGGTACACCCAAAAAATTATGAGGTAAATTAAAACTGATATTTGAGTTTAAACACATGAAAGTGTATTTAATTACAAAATTCCAGGAAGAGTCCTCTGAAAATTACGACTCTATCATAAGAAATTTTGAAGCTTCAGTAGGGCTACTTGTTCCAGATCAAAATGAAAAGAAAGAGAAGAGAAAACTACAAGAAAGAAAAAAAATTAATTCATTGCAACAGTTAATTTATCACATTACTTGAAGTTATTTTTTTATCATACTGAGCCAAACAAAAGTTTGATTTCTACATGACAGTCTTAGAATTTTCGTTTTAAAAACAAGTCTTTAAAATGTACCTTAACTGAGCCATTTTGAAAATTAAAATAATGATTTGAATTTTTATATATATATATATATATATATATATTTACTTTGTAGATCAGTTCATCAAAATAAACTTCTTTTCCTTTGGGCTTATGTATTATCAAAAATTATAGCTAATCTCACAAAACCTTACAACTCTGGTGATAACATGAGAGAATTACACAGACCCAAGATGAATATGCCATGCACAACAAAAACTAAACTCCTTTCTGGCTGTTTAAAGTGAAAAATATGATATCAAAATTTTCTTGATACAAGAACAGATGGGCAAACCAAGCACCTTTTCTTCTGAAATATTGTTACCAGTCCAGTACCTATTGGTCTTACTTCTTCTACAGCAGCCCCATTCTGTGAAATGTGCATTTCAATGGCATTGACAAACTTCTCTCCAAGGTATAGCAGAGAATTAACTTTCTTACTGGGCAAAGGTGCACATTCTGAGCTGTAAAGAATCCAATATAAGTACTGGCTAGGGAATATGTCGTAAAATCCTCAAAAAAAAAAGTAGGTAATGTTCCCATGCCCTGTTACCACAGAAAGACCATCAACAGCTTCTTATCAAATAAAGCAGCAGCAGTAATGGAGCATGTTGCAAGATGTACAGCTTCACACAAAAAGATTTAGACAATGTTCCTATCATCTACTATACAAACACTCAAAACTAGAATTTCATCTACATGTCTGTGCTCACAGATTTATTTATTTTCTAAATGAATTTATATTTTGAAACTCCTGCATCAAGCACAATATTTCTTTCTGTATTTTAACACACAGGTACATACCTCTTAATGCTTATAAGGGGCTTATTATGTTACATTTATGTTCATCTTTCTCTTCTCTCCAGAGAAAATCAGAAGAATCTAATCCTGAAGAGTCAGGCCTAATACTGCATATCCATCTTCTCTAAATAACTTGGCCCTTTTACATTTTTCTAAAAAGTGTGCACACTATGCTCAAGGGAGTTCAGTCTGGGTTTTGTATGCCTGCTGCCATTTTGTATGAATTTAAATTCAGACTTGTCTATTAGAGAGGAGCATATTCTGTAAGGCCCAAGCAGTTCTGATTCTCATGGAAGAAATGTCAGTTATTCATTGGAAACTACCAGTTTATTCACTGAAAAAATACCAGATTTCATAGTTCAGCTGGGTCCTTCAAGGATATTACCATAGGAGAATATTCTTATGGAACAATGGAATGGAAAATGTGTCTCAAGAAGGAATATCTCACATTCATACGTCTGTAGGTTTCTATCATAACATATGGGGCACCTCAAAATAGAAGAGTGTGTTACTGAAAAGGAGAGAGAAGTGAGCTGGGGGTTTTCCTCTGATAATGGTCTTTGATAAAGTCACATACATTCAGCTTTGGTCCAGTGTGCATTCAGCTGTTAGACACATGGCTCTAGACCTCAGTGGGAATATTGTCTAGCATAAGACCCACACGCCTATCCACACTTGAGACTCAATGTCCCAAATATCACAGCAGCAAATGCACTAGCTCAGGAGAAGTGACAAGGTAGCAGTGAAAGTCACATCAGTATTCAGGCCTTGTGACAGAGCTTTCCATCCCTGTTCTTCGTATGTATCCAGGAATGCAAAAGAATGGAATAACATTATACACAAGAGACCTGAGCTGAGAAGCAGCTTAGGAAGCTGTTTATTTCTGTTGTTAGTAACTGTCTCTTAAGTAAGATTTAACCACTAACAGGCTGTGTTACTGGTACTGCTCTGAGCAGCTCTAACACAAACCAACAGCAGAGCCTCTGCAAGGAGTGTTTACACCATCTGCCACCAGCTTCAGCCCAAAGGAAATTGCCATTATTAGTTTGTGACCCCTCCGTGGAGGCCAGTGTCTGCATGAGCCTCCTCTGATTTTATCCACTCAGTTTGTTCCAGAAATGCAAGGAGGGATTGCACCGCAAAAACTCTACCATCATATTCTGCTCACCTCTGAGGAGCAGCATCTGCTGGAGCCTTTTCAGTCCCAGTGGGGAGAGGTGTTTAGCCCCAAGGGTGCCTCTCCTCCAGAGCAGCTTGGTCAGGAATGAGACACGGTGATTTACACTGGAACAGAATGAAGGAAAGGTACTGTGACTACAAAATGTCTCAGTTACCCAACGCCAACTAGCAGCTCAGAGACAGGAAGATTCCTCTTTAGCTGTGACTATTTCCAAGAAAATTCAAGCATGTTGTCTCAAACTACCTCCAGTGGCGGTTTGAACTAATGTTTAATTTTGCCATGAAATGGACTGTAAGTGTTCACAGAGCCAGGAAACAGCTAAGAAGTACTTAGAAATGCTGTTCAAGCCATTCATCCGGTGTGCCTCTCAGCAGGCAGTCGCTGTCTGCTAGCTCAGAGGTGGTGTGCAAGCGGTACCAATGTAAATGAACTTAATATGGGTAAACACGTCAAGTCTATGACAAGTTTAGAATTATGCTAATGTATAAGCACTAGAGATCAAGACAAAATTTCACTGGAAAATTCCAGTTCACTCAACCCAGAATGTTCTCTCTGAAATAATTTACATTCAGGAAAATTTCTACAAAAGTCTGGGTGAAGGACCATAGAAGATCATAGATCACAGAACAACCAGGTTGGAAGAAACCCACTGGATCATTGAGTCCAACCATTCCTATCAAACACTAAAACATACCCCTGAGCACCTTGTCCACCCGTGCCTTAAACACCTCCAGAGAAGGTGAATCAACCACCTCCATGGGCAGATCATTCATTGCCTAATTACCCTTTCTGTGAAAAACTTCCTTCTGATATCCAGCCTAAACCTCCCCTGGTGGAGCTTGAGGCCATTCCCTCTTGTCTTGTCCCCTGTCACTTGGGAGAAGAGGCCAGCTCCCTTCTCTCTACAACCTCCTTTCAGGTAGTTGTAAAGAGCCGTAAGACCTCCTCTCAGCCTCCTCTTCTCCAGGTTAAACAACCCCAGCTCTCTCAGCCATTCCTCATAAGGCCTGTTCTCCAGACCCTTT